>JASDQU010437997.1:65850-81415 GCA_032191745.1 Picea mariana | reverse complement strand
CTCTCTCTCTCTCTCTCTCTCTCTCTCTCTCTCTGCCTCCTTCTCTTTCCCCCTAGTTCTACCTCCCTCTCTCTTTGTGCATCTAAAGGTGAGGCATGTCTCATAATGAATAAAGGATATTTGCAACAGAGAAATGTAGCCTTGCCTGTAAGGTCAGTGATAAGTTTTTGTTCTTCTTCCAATGGATTACTTATATGAACATGACTATGACCTAGACCTAGACCATCATCTAGACCCCCCTAGCTCCATCTAAGCCTACACATAACCTATACTCTACCCTTAACCCCATGCACACCCAAGCCCTGAGTGAAGTATGCATATACCTCTTGTTTTATAATGATATTTTATGGATATTACCATTCATCTACAGTTTAATAATGATATCACATGATTTAATGATGATTATGGTACATTGATTCAACTTTTTTATTTTAATATAAGCATAATATTTTAGTTGATTCAATATTCTTTATTCATAATCAATGTTTGAATCCCTCTCTATATCCCGCCTCTTTGACTCTCTCCCTCTCCCTCTCTCTCTCTCTCCATCCATCTATCTCCCTCCTCCCTCCCCTCCCCTCCCTTTCTCTCTCTCTCCCCCCCCTCCAAGTATCCTCCTCTCTCTCCATTTATCTCTTCTCCTTTGTCTCCCCCTTTGTCCCTCCCTCCCATTATCTCTACCCTATTTTTCTCCTACATCTACCACCTCTTTATATCTCTCCTTGTTTTTAGTCTCACTCTCTCTCCCACCTCTCTCTCTCTGATCCCCCCTCTTGATCTTCCTCTCCCACCCTATCACACTCTCAAACAATCCATCTCTATCCCATTCTATCTTTACCTCTTTCATCTAACCCACACACTCTCTCTCCCTATATCTCCCTTTGTCCCCCACTTTCCCCACCTTGCTCTCTTTTCATCTATCTAACCCCCTGTCCTCTCACTCTCTCACTCTCTACCCCCCCCTCTCTATCTCCCTATCCCTCACTCTCTTTCTCTTCGGTTGTCCCCCTCTCACACTCTCTTTCTCTTCGGTTGTCCCCCTCTCACACTCTCTTTCATCCTCTCTCTACATCTTCTCTCCCTACATTGCAAGGAAAGAAATGGCCTTGACATAGATATGTCAAAACCTAGAACTAAACCTAGACATGTCAAGACCTAGAGCATGACCTATACCTATATGATGACCATGATGTAGACCATGACATAGACCTATACCATGACCTAGACCATGTCATAGAGCTAGAGATAGATTTATACGATGACCTAGAGCTTGACGTAGACCATGACCTAGACCATGACATAGAGATAGATCTAGATTTAGACGATGACCTGGAGCTTGACATAGACCATGAAATAAACCCCCCATAATCTCAATCTCTCACTCTCTACCCCCATACTATCACTCTCTCACTCTCTACCCCCCTCTCCCTGTCCATCACTCTCTTTTTCTTCCCCTTTCCCCCTCTCACACTCTCTTTCTTCCTCTCTCTACATCCCTCCTCCCTACATCGCAAGGAAATAAATGGCCTTGACCTAGACATGTCAAGAACTAGATATCAACCTAGACATAGCAAGACATGGAGAATGACCTAGACCTATACTATCACCATGACGTAGTTCATGACATAGACCTAGACCATGACCTACACCATGACATAGAGCTAGATCTAGATTTAGACGATGACCCAAAGCTTGACATTGAATATGAACTACACCACAACATAGAGCTATATCTAGATTTATACATTGACCTAGAGCTTGACATAGACCATGACATAGACCATAGACCCCCCTAGCTCCATCGAAGCCTGGGCATAACTTAAATACTCAACCCTTAACCCTCTCTACACTCAAGACCTAAGTGCATTATGCATATATCTTGTGTACAACCCTTTCACCTACATCACCCACATCTTGGTTCTCTAACCATTGATTTATCCTTGAAAACACTTTCAATCCTAACCCCTTAGGAATTAGTTGTCTCCATGCCCCTATACATCTCTATTCATAAAGATGTTTGGTCTATATTAAATTATATATTTGTTTCATTAAGAACGTGCATGTGCTCCTATGACTTGACTGAGTTGTAGTTGTTGGTCATTTATGCTCAGCAAGAACGCACACACGTTCCTAGAACGTGCATGTGCTTTAGTGCACACACATTCTAGGAACACGTGTGCATTTTTGCTGGGAATTTTTGATGCCAAGCACACCCCACATCATCTATCTCATGGCCAACAAAAATCTGCGACAAATTTAGCCAAAAACAACCTGCACAGTTAGATTTTACTTATTTTAGTGTTCTTGTTAGATTCATAGAGACTTTTGTGTTATTGCCAGACCATGGTAGGAAAATTTAGAAGACAACTTTGTCAAATGCAATTGGAATTGTTGTTTGTATCTACTTGTGTCTTCTTGGAATTGGAAGACAAATGTGTCCAAGTGCAATTTGAATTGTTGTTCGTATCTTCTTGTGTCCTCTTGGAATTGGAAGAAAAATTTGTCCAAGTGCAATTGGAATTGTTGTTTGTGTCTTCTTGTGTCTACTTGGAATTGGAATACAAATTTGTCCAAGTGCAATTGAAATTGTTGTTCATATCTTCTTGTGTCTTATTGGAATTGGAAGACAATTTTTTCCAAGTGCAATTGGAATTGGAATTATTAGATATGTCATCTTTTGTAATACAAAAACAAATTTCTCCACTTGTTTGTGCCTTATTACATAATACAAAGACAAATTTGTGGTGGGTGTTTGGAAGCCAATTTTTATCTTTAAACATGGGGAACCAACGAATTTGAGAAAGAAGTCCTCGAGAAAAAAGAAATCGATCGAAAAGGTAGAAGAAGAAAGATAAAAAGAAAAGTTACATATGTCAAAGCCTAGGCTTTCAGAAGAGGGAAATCCAATTTCTAGTGGAATAGATGCCACTATTGTTTCTCCTCCATCACCACAATCAAAGAACAAGATTTCATTAGAGATAAATCTATCCAGTATCTCATCAAGACAACTTGTTTTGGATGACTAGATGATGGAGGATTTGTTTGTAGTTGATTATACAATGGAAGAAATTAGAGAAGCAACCGATGTACAACATTATGGTGAAGAAGTTCCTATGGTGCAATCTCTTGTTGGACAGTAAAATGTTCCAGAAACTAGTCAATCCCATGTCCACTCTCCTCCCACAATTGATCTACCAGTGATTGAAGGGGAAAGAACTATAACATTGTTAATTCCACAGCAGGGAGGTCGAGAGTGCCCGAATAGGGGTTCATTGTCCCTACCTAGATTGAGAATTGTGCGGAGAAGAACTCCTAAACACATTCAGGTTGATGAAAGTGGTGTAGAATCATTTGAAGGTAAGTTACGTAAATGTATTGTTCGTTATCACTCTTAGAAAATCATTAAAGAATATTTTTAGCTTTGTTAAAATCTAGAAGTTTGATTGTTGTTAGGAGAATTTTAGTCATTAAAATAGTCAAAAGTGTAGAAAAAAGTCATCATATTGTTATAAACCATGTAGATGATTTTCAAAGAATTGGTAAGAAGTCTCGTTCTAAAGACCGCAATACAACCTGAAGTGTCTTGTCCCTATCAATTGTTAGCAAAATCACAAGAAAACATCATTTGCTACAACAAAACTCTCACCTCTTTAAATGCAATGTCAAAACCCTTAGAAAGTATTCTCATAGACGTGATAGCCTCGACACAGATGCCCCAACAGATTTGTGGGCCTTCACTGGAGGGCTACCTCATTCTAACATGAAGTTAATTAGAGCGGTTAAGGGACTATTTTAGGATTTTTGGCATGAGAACACAAGGCCTTCTTCCAACCACAAAGATGTACTAAAATTGAGAAGGGGATCTAGAGACCGTGAACCCCATATTAAACACTTTATTAACATTACACAGACATAATTGTATGAGAGATTCAGAACAATATAGAGTGCACTTAACTTAGGCCAAAGATATTTCCATAAATGCAAGCCTTGGTATGTTAGAATAAACACAATTCGTAACATGTGTTTTTGTAGATATCACATTGAGTATGGTTATTATTATCACACACACACACACACACACACACACACACATATTTCGTGTTTTTCATAACACCCTTTTGCAGGAATGCCCAGTTTTGCATAACACCCTTTTTTATAATTGGATAGCATGATGCTTGGAGGGAAAGTAGACCCTCATGCGATCGATAAAAAACTCTGAAGGCATTGAATTTCCAATTGGGTCAATGGTTATTAAAGGAGAATGTCTAACACAGGATGAAAGAACATGAAAGAAAGGTGGTTATGTATTTCAATATTATAAACTAGGTCAAGTCGTATACCACTTTACAAACTTGTTTATTGGTACAAACCTCCAATTACATACAATTCCAAGAAAGAAATCATCAAAGGTATGATACTTCTTGCCTTACTCTGAGCATGAGAAGTTAATGGAAACCATCATTATTAGAAGTGAACTCGATGGTCTACTTGAATGACCATCTAGGTATGTAAAACAAATAATTTTGTCTTCATTTTGACTGTTGTTAAAGAGCAGAGGAAACTTGAGGAGATGAACATGAGCGAGTGTTATCATTTGAGGAAGCTGCCTAAATAAATTGGAGGGCTGAGATCTCTAAAGCATGTTATCTGTGATGAGAATATTGGACAACAGTGGATACTTAGAACAAGTGGCAGAGCATCTCCAAATTAGCCAATTGGTGTCAAATCCTTTCCATCATTTTAAGTAGACAATTGAAGATTGCTTCTAGATTTCAAACACAAAATCAATAAACAAACATGATCTGAGCATGTCTTATCTATCCTTGTTCTAATTACAAGTAACAAAATTGAGTATTTTCAGGAAGCAAATGCACAAGTGGCAAAGGATCCTTCATTAGTTCTAGATTTGTGATCATCATTAGAACAATCTTATCCTTAATAGATTTAAGTCAAATTATTCCAAGATTTGATGAAAATGAGTGATTTTGTAGCATTAGTTGAGCAGGTAGTTTCAGATTTCAAGGCATATTTTTAGCAGTCAAAGTCTAAACGTGGCAGAGTAATTAACAAGATGAGTCCAAATCACAAATTTGAAGATATTCGACTTCAACTGTCCCGAATTTCTTACAAAGAAATCCTAGATTGTTTTTATTCTTAGGCTATGGTTATGATTGTTCCCATGGAGATAGGTAGAAGATTGTTTATTGTACTTTGTTATTTATACTATGTTGGTGAATGTAATAGGGGTCGACCTCATGAGAGCCTTTTGGGCTGGGAATGTAATTAGAACCTTTTGAATAAAAATATTTTGCAGAACTGAGGAGATTCTCAGATTTCATATTATTAAATCATGTATTTTTCCTTGTGATTTGTTTCTCATGTCTCCATTGATCCTCTTTTTCTTCTATTCATTGGTCCATTCAGGCTGTGAATGTTACAAATCTGTACAACCTTTGTTGTAGCTTATTTTAAAGCATATATTTAAAGACAATATTTCCTTTGTTTTGTTGTGAGAAAAATAAGACCTTTGTTAGGGTATTGTTTCTTAATTCCTGAGAATTAAATGCAAATTGAATGAATTTAGTGTCTCTCCTCCATCGAACATGAAGTCATAATTATCCTTGTTAGATACCTGGATTTTTTGTTTAGTTTTGTTCCTCTTGATATTCTATCCATCCTTATGATTTTAAATGGATTTAGCAGATGAAGTCATGCCTCCTTTGTTCTGTTTTGTAATTGTTAAAAGGCTCATTTTACCTCAGATAAAAAATCCTCTACGAGTTGATCAATCAATCATTATTTTAATGAAAATGTGTTAGGCTTGGCTCTATTGCAGCCTAGAGTCAACTCTAGCGACAACACATGCCTTTACTTGACTTGCCATGCCTTTCCATGCCTGGCCTTGCATTGTCATGCCTTGCCTTGCCTTTCCATGTCATACCTTGCCTTCACTTTCCATGTCATGTCTTGCCATCACTTTCCTTACCATGCCTTGTCATGACTTTCCTTTCCTTTCCATGTCATGTCTTTCCTTGCCATGCCTTGCTTTCACTTGCCTTTCCTCCACTTTCCTTGCCTTTCCTTCACTTGCCTTGACTTATCTTGAAATGCCATGCCTTCCCATGCCTTTCCTTCACTTTCCATGTGATGACATGCCTTTCCATGCCTTTCCATGCCATGCCTTGTCTTTCCTTTCCTTGCCTTGCCTTGTCATTCCATGGCTTTCCATGCCTTTACTTTCCTTGCCTTGCCTTCACTTGTCTTTCCTTGCCTTGCCTTTCATTTTCATTCATTTCCTTGTCATGCCTTTCCACGCCTTTCCTTTCCTTTCCATGCCTTGCCTTGCCTTGCCATGCCATGCCTTGCCTTGTCATGCCTTGCTTTAACTTGCCTCGCCTTGCCTTCACATTCCATGCCATACCATGCCTTGCCTTACCTTGCCTTCACTTGCCTTTCCATGCCATGCCTTTCCTTTCTATGCCATGCCTTCCCATACCATTCCTTTCCATGCCATGCCTTCCCATACCATGCCATTCCATGACATGTCATGTCTTTCCTTACCATTACATGCCTTGCCTTGCCTTGCCTTGCCATTCCATGACATGCCATGCCATGCCTAATTTCCTTTCCATGTCATGTCATGACTTTCCATGCCATGCCTTTCCATGTCATGCCTTTCCTTTCCATGCCATGCCTTCCCATACCATGTCTTCCATGCCATGCCATGCCTTTAGCCTAACAAGGTGTTAAATTGTCAAACATATGTAATAAGCACTAAGCAAAACCCTAGTGCTAAAGATACTCCAACAAACGGTTTTTCGATGGATGGAATGATAGCAAAGGGCCCCCCTTAGCTAAAACCCAGTGCTTCGGATCTAATGCAACTGACGATTCATCCATCCGAGTCTCGATTTGAGTTTTATCGTGAGTTTCAAATCACCTCCGCAAGCCATTCAGGTACATGTGTCCAATTTGGTCTGGGGGCATAAAATCCAAATCGAGCATCATAACATAGTTTCATAAGCTCCCACAAGTTTATTTGTCCCAGGCCCACGCGACTACACATGCTCGACACAGTGTTCTTGAAAATTGACCTCATCTTCAAAAATTGCACTATGCCTCATTGACCAAAACCCTAGTTTCAAAGATAATCCAACAAATGGTTTTCTAGTGGATAGAATGACAGAAGAGGGACCCCCTAGTTGAAACCCAGTTCTTTGGATCCAATGCAACTGACGGTTCGCCCATCCAAGTCTCGATTTGATTTTTATCGCGAGTTGCAACTCACATCTTCAAGTCATTCAGGGACATGTGGCTAATTTGGTCTGGGGGCATAAAATCCAAACCGAGCAGCATAACAAAGTTCCATAAGCTCCCACGAGTCTATTTTTCCAAGGACCACTTGACTACACTACTCACAAATTCCCAACACGGTGTTCTTGAAAATTGATCTCCTTTTCAAAAATTGCATTATGCCTCATTGACCAAAACCCTAGTGATGTAGATACTCCAAAAAACGGTTTTTTGGTGGATGAAATGACAGCAGAGGCTGCCCCCTAGCTGAAAATCAGTGCTCTAAATCCAATGCAACTGACGGTTCTCCCATCTGAGTCTTGGTTTGAGTTTTATCGCAAGTTTCAACTAGCCTCTTCAATCCATTCAAGGACAAGTGGCCAATTTGGTCCAGGTGCATAAAATCCAAACCAAGTGGCATAACAGAGCTCCATAAGCTCTCGCAAGTCTATTTGGCCATGGCCCTTGTGACTACACTACCCAAAAACTCCTGACACAATGTTCTTGAAAATCTACCTCCTCTTCAAAAATTGCATTACGTGTTAGGAACCAAATATCAATATAGCATAGAAAAGCCCCACGATAAGTACTCAACGCCTTGAAAAAGAGATAAATTCAGATAATAAGCCTCTTCGGGGGGGAAACCTTCTTATTCCCACATAAATGTCCAAATACTTGATGATTCCAAATGAAAATGTCTCCTTGGTATATATAAGAGACTAGGAGGTATAATTACAACTAATGGACTAAAGCTGACATAAATAAAATAACATTACTAATGTAATAAGCCACAATTAAGGGGTAATGAGCCATTATTTAGGGCTTAAAATTCCCATCCCCTTGAGACAAGTGTTGTCCACAATGCTTGAGTAACTCTAGATGCTTCTATATAAAAGACTCATTGTCCCAAGTGGAATCTTCAGCCGGTAGTTTCATCCATTTAATGAGATACTCTGAAATTGATCTATTCCTCAACTTGTGAATTCTTGTGTCAGTGATGGATTCAAGCTCCAATATGATGTCTCCTTCCTCATCAAATTCTGGAAATATAGTTTGAACTGGGATCTTCTCACCTACAACCTTCTTTAAGCATAAAACTTGGAAAACTAGGTGTACTCATGAAGATGCAGGCAACTCCAATTTGTATGCCATAGTACCAATCTTTTGCAACACCTTATAAGGGCCATAGTACTTTGGTGATAATTTATTATCCTTCTTGGCTTGCTTGAGGGACATCTGTTTGTACAGTTGAAAAACTTCTTTCACTACGATGTTGATTCGCTTGTTGTTTCATGTGATTCTGTGCCATGGTTAGGTTGTCCTTTAATATTTGGAGAACTTGTTGTCGATGCTTAGTGTGATCTTCCACTACTTGAACCTTAGATTTTTCTTTTAGAGAAGAAGTCATGGAAGGAGGGTGGTATCCATAGAGTGCCATAAATGGTGTTATTTTTGTTGCAATATGAAAGGAAGTGTTATACCACCATTCTACCAAGGGTAACCATTTGAACCATTGTGTTTGTTTATTAGAGACAAAGCAACAAAGGTAGCCTTCCAGAAATTTGTTCACTATCTTGGTTTGTCCATCATATTGAGGATGGCAGGATGAGCTATGAGCCAATTGAGTACCCAAACAAGAAAATAATTTTGTCCAAAAATGTCCAGTGAAGATGGGATCTCTGTCACTTACAATAATCTTTGGGCTGCCATGTAGCTTTTGAAATGTCTCCATGAATGCGATGGCAACTATAATGTCTTTGAAGGGATGAGAGAGTGCACAAAAGTGTCCGTACTTGGTCAGTCTATAAACAATCACCATGATGACACTCTTTCCTTCAGACTTTGGTAAACTTGTGATGAAATTCATGGAAACCTTCTCCCAACACTGACTTGGGATGGCTAATGGTTGTAAAAGACCCGGGGTCTTAATTGTTTCCACCTTATTTTGGTTGCAAACCAAACATTCTGCCACAAACTTTTGAACATCAGTTTTAAGGCCATCCCCAAAAAAATTCCTTCTTGACCCTATGGTAGGTTTTCAAAAATCCCGAGTGCCCTCCTACTAGAGAGGTGTGCAATTCCAATAGTACATTTTGTTTGAGTTGGGAGTTCTTACATAAATATAAGTGATATTTGTACCATAGTGAATCATTTTTCCATGTAAATGTATCTGATGGACTGGAATCCTGCTGCAACCTTTGAATGAGAGTCCACATTTTTTTGTCACTTTTCCATTCATCCCTTGTTTCTATTATCCAAATAGGTTGGATGATCGAGATAACATAGAGAAAGGCCTCAACATCTTCATCCTTTCTTGAGAGTGCATCTGCCACAACATTTTGCTTCCCTTTTTTATAGACGATTTCAAAATCATAACCCAATATCTTGGTTACCCATTTTTGTTGTTCTTCTAAAGATAGTATTTGTTCCAAGAAGTATTTAAGACTATCATGATCTATTTTGACCTTGAAGTGCCTACCTATTAGGCAAGGACTCCATTTCTTCAATGCATGTAGTATTGCCATCATTTCCTTCTCATATATGGGTTTTTGTAAGTCCTTTCCCTCGAGTGGTTGACTTTCAAAAGCCAGGGGCCTTCCTTCTTGCATTAGGACAACACCAATTCCATTTCCTGAGGCATCACATTCCACAATAAAGGTTTTTGTGAAGTCTGGAGTGGTCAAGATAGGAGCTTTGCACATCACCTCTTTAAGTTGTTCAAAAGCTTTAGTTGCCTTTGGAGTCCATGAAAATGCATCCTTTTTAGTTAGTATCATTAAAGGTGTTTCTATTCTTCCATAGTGATGAACAAACTTGCAGTAGTAACCTGTCAAACCCAAAAATCCTCTAAGATTCTTCAATGTTTTGGGAATTAGCCAGTCCATCATGGCCTTAATCTTGTTAGCGTCTACCTTGACACCTTCATGAGATACAATATGACCCAAATTGTAACACCACTTTTTCAGTTAACAAACTTCGCGGAAATATAACACCTACTCGTGGTTATAAAACAACATGCATTTGAACAAATGAAACACATTTAAACTCAGAGTAAGTCATATAAATTATTGCTATCATAATTTTAATAATGAAATTAACCATAATTCATCTGCACAATAGAATACATGATAAAATATAAGCATCACAGGCATGCAAAACATAACATTTAACATAAGTTGATACTTATCTTGAAACTGGGGTAATTCCACCAACCAGGTGCAGGCCTTCCACGAACCTCCCAGCCTTAGACCGCACTGCTCATCAGCTCAGGAGTAGGTCACCCCCGATCTGAGACTAAGCTCCACCACAAGGCAAGGAATCCTAGGCTAGGCTGAGGTTACAGGGAAAACACACAGTCATGAGGAAGGAATTCTCTCCCAGAAACCACTCATGCTCACTGCCCACAGACTCTCCTTCCCCACATGCTTGTTCCACCCCAGGAGTATGCACCTTCTTTGTCACCTAGACATTCCTTCGACTGTTAACCTCCCTTGCCTTGGGTTACAACAACAGACCATACCAAAAGTCTCTGAGCTCTGTGGAAACTACAGGGTTCCTTCCAGGAGTTCTCTCCTTCCTCTGTGCACTCTCTCACCTGGAGAGAGTCGCTCATAGGCCAAGCAACCTGTTCTTCCAATTCAACCACCTCTCTCCTGGAGAGAGTGTTTCACAAACTGGCCAACAAGCCCCATGCAGTCCAACACCGCATGGCCACAACAACTGATGGGAAAATGGACACGGGCTTTCCAACTGGTTCAAAAATGGTGAATGGAATCACGGATATGGATTCGAACAAGACTCCACGCATAGGCTCGATACTCAAACAGAGGATGTTTCGGCTTCTCAGAATCAACACACAGGCTTCTCGATCAGTGGATGTATGGGGTATCTCTTGCAGAGGTCAGACGGGATGTCCCGTTCATAAAATCGAGAAGAATGGAGAAGAACCCCTCTCACGGATCATCTTGGCCGTTTATTCTCATGCACCAGGGTTGACACTTGTCACCCTTGGAACTGCATGTGTTCCATCAACATGCATCCGCTTTGCACATTTTCCCCTTGCCAGGAACTTAGGATAAACAACATAAAATGAACATGTTCTTTGGAATAATAATAAAATATTATTCCCAAGGCTTAACACTTAGCCCCTTTTCCCACCTTCCAGCCCCTAATCCCTTGCCCTCTCTATGGATGCTCAGTCCCCCATCACTCATTCATCGTGTCGGCCAACACATGGCGGTGTTTATATTTTATTAATGTGCTACATACATATAAGTACAAAATCAGGTCCATGGCCTACAACCCTTAGGCTCTCTCTTTGGCCTAATAATCACATAAGCCCATCGACTTATACAAACTTGGCTCACCAGCCTATAACACATATTTATAGTTCATTTCATACATAAGACTTACAAAGGGCTTGGCCTTGGGGACACTACAATTCCCCTCCCCTTATTTATGCACTGTCCTCAGTGCAACCTTACACTGTCTCTGCAAGCTTTTTCTAAATTTTCAAAAAGATGCGGGTACTCTGCCCGCATAACCTCTTCATGCTCCCATGTCGCATCCTTAGTACCGTACCAAGTCCACTGGACCTTTACAAGCTCTATGGCTTGATTCCGAAGCTGTTTTCTTTTCCTGTCCAATATGCGAACAGAATGCACTTGCAGGACGCTTTTTGGTTCCACGTGAATCACATTCTAATCGATAACATGATTAGCATCAGGTATATATCTCTTAAGTAGTGAAACATGAAACACATTATGTACAGTCATAGATGCAGGTAATGCAATCATGTATGCAACTGGCCCAATCCTTTCCAGGATCTCAAATGGCCCACAAAATCTTGCCGCCAACTTGGCACAACTTCCCAGCTTCAGAGAACTCCTGTTAGTTTTTACTTTCAGGAAAACATGATCACCCACTCTGAATTCCCTGTGGGTTCTGTTACTATCAGTGTAACGTTTCTGCCTGCCCTGGGCAACTTTTAGATTTTGTTTAATCCTTATCATTTGGTCTTCCATCTCTTTGAGCAGCTCAGGCCCAATCATTGCTCTGTCAATTGGATTATCCCAGCTTACTAGTGTGTTGCACTTTCTTCCATAAATTGCTTCGAATGGGCTCATCTTCAACGATGTATGATACCCATTATTGTAGGTGAATTCTACTAAATGCAGGTAGTCTTCCCACCTTGATGGTTTATCCATCACATACATTCTCAGTATGTCTTCTATTACTCTGTTCACCCTTTCTGTCTAACCAACAAACTCAGGATGATACGTTGTACTAAAGTTCAGATTCATTCTAAATCCCTTGAATAATCCTTTCCAGAAATTCGAGGTGAATTTCGGGTCCCTATCAGACACAATTGTCTTAGGAATCCCATGCAAGTGTGCCACTACTTTTAAGAAGATGTCAACAACATCTGTTGCCTTGTGAGTGGTTTTTAGTGGAATAAAATGGGAAGATTTTGTAAGCTTGTCCACCACCACCATGATTGAATCATGCTACTTGCTTGTTCTGGGCAATCCTGTGATAAAATCCATTGTCACCACTTCCCATTTCCACTCAGGAATGGGTAAAGGCTGCAACAACCCTGCTGGGTGCCTATGGTCAGCCTTAACTTACTAGCACTCCATACATCTGGCGATGTATTTGTTGGCAAATGTTTAATAGGTAGCGTATGCTTGTCATTGATGGAAAGTACAATAGTGAAGATGGCATGAGTATAGGAAGAATGTAACAGACGGGCATCAAAAGTAGTTTGGGAAGATGATGCAGAGCAAGCTCGATAAGATTAGAAGAGATAGTGCAGAGGATGGTTGGCATGCTTTATAGGCAGTATGTGCTTGTCATTGATGGTAGGATCAGAGTGTGCATCGATGGAAAAACAGGAACAAAGTAAGCTCAAGAGGAATTAGCGCAGAGTCGAATGCAGTGCGTAGGTGTGCACCAGGGATGAGGTTTTTCCATGGCTAAAGCTCAAGGGAGATAGCATACTTAGGATCACAGGTGGATCAAAGGTCAAGGCCTTTGACACTTAGAAATTCTTCCAAGTAAGGAGGATGCGTAAGCTCGAAGGAGAAGCGTCAGTGATCGTTGGATCCCATCCCGAATTCTCGATGACCGTCAGATCTCAATGTAGACAAGAGGAGCGCACAGATATGGAGGATAGATATCGAGCGTTAGATCCGAGTGCAAGGTCCGACCACCGTTGGATCGAGGAGAACCTGCACACTCTTTAAAGTGAAAGGAGTAGAGGGCTCACAAAACCCGAAAGAAGGAGGACCGTCCATCTTCAGGTAGGACACGTGGACACAGATCAACATTTCGCTGACTAGAGAGTCAAAGGAACGGGGTTCCCTAACCTCTCGAAATCGCGAAATGCAAAATCGCGACTTAACCACAACCATTAGATCAAGATGTGATCTGCACCATTGATCCAACTCCATTTCAGAGTTTCGTGGATCGAGAGTTGGAGATGTCAAGTAATATCATTCATAAGAATTCCGAAATTGCGATATGCGAAATCACGACGTAATCTGAGCCGTCAGATCAAGGTTTGATCTGGAGCGTTGATCTCAGTCCACTTCAGAGTTTCGCAGATCGAGAGTTGAAGATGTCAAAGAATAATAAACATAGGAATTCCAAAATCACGATATGCGATATTGTGATTTAATCACAGCCGTCAGATCAAGATGTGATCTGGACCGTCGATCCGACTCACATCAGCAAACCACGTCAGCTAGGAACACGTGGCACAACCAGGTAATGACAAGTGTCATACTGATTCAACATTTCAAGCACATGTAAGTCACGAATTAGGGTGACATGTGGCAGGTATTCGACACATGTGACGTCAGCAGGTTTACACCACTTTGGAGTTTCGAAAATCGAGAGATAGAGATGTCAAGAAACTCTCAGCATCAGGAGTCCCGAAATGTTGAATTGCAAAATGCCGAAATCCCATCAACCGTCCATCTCTGGGGATTATGTGGACCACTGATCCAACTCCCTTTTGGAGTTTCATGGATCGGGAGTTGATAGCATCAAGAACATTCATCACAGGAATGTTGAAATTGCGATATGCGAAATCGCGAAATGATCTGAGCTGTCAGATCAAGTGTTGATCGGGACCGTTGTTCCCATGCCATTTCGGGGTATCAAGGATCGTGACTTGGAGAGTCGAGATGCCTCATCTCCAGACTCATGAAATGAGAAATTGCGAAAGCGCCTTATGCATAAGGCTGTGGTCACATCAGCGAGGGATGGAGGAAAGAGCTAGAGCAACCAAGCTCTGTTTCAGGGATCGCGACTGGGAATGTCGAGATGCATGGTCACATGAATGAAGAATTTTTGAATGCCGAAATGAATGAAAAATCCCATGGAATCAATCCAATGGTGCAGGTGAATTAGAACAATATCGGAGGTCTATTGTAGCACGTCGCAGTATAACTGCTAGAAATCATTGATGGTCTCTGCTAGAGAATTCGAAGAGACCTCTATGTGATTGCCAGAGAAGATGAAGAGTCTATAAGCTTCGTCCAGTGAAGCAAGACAAGGGTTAGGGGAATTGAAAGATGGATGAGCATTGAAGCCTGTAACTGAAACAAGAGGCATAAGCTCGACTGTGCCAGAGAACACGAGAAGTCTCAACTGCCAGAGGCTCTGAGGATTCTTAGCAGAACACCCAGTGATGTTGAACGCGTGGAGGGAACCACCAAAGACGCTGAAGAGTTGTGATGATCAGGAAAAGCACTTGAGATGTGTAGTAGATTGGGCATGGTGTGAGCATGCAGTGGCATGGAAAATATTGCATACACCAGGAGCACGGGTACTATAAGAATGTTGAACAAAGAAGAGAGGGGTGTTGTTGTCATGGGGAGGATTCAAGTGTGAGCAAGGAGGCAGAGCGCAGGAGAAGAGATGCACGCTAGAGGAAGGTTGCATCAAAGGGATATGGTGCAGAGAGAATAAAAGGCAGAAGAACAGAAAGTGCAAGGGGCATGCAGAAGACACTGATGCAGACAGGACAGAGCAGCGTAATAGAACAACAACAGGGCTGGTAAGCCATTGAATAATTTTATATCATTGTAATAAGTTTTAGTAACAAAGAATTTATTATTCAGGGTGGTTGGGAGGTGCTAGGGAGGACTGGTGTCCTCAAAGGTTCAAGTGGGTGCTTGAACATAGGGAGTTGGTGCTTCCTTCTAGTTGGTGCTAGAGAAACCAAGGAGTTGGTGCTTCCTTCTAGTTGGTGCTAGAGAAACCA
>JASDQU010437997.1:45757-55825 GCA_032191745.1 Picea mariana | reverse complement strand
ATTGTTGCTAGCTCTAAATCATGAGTGGCATAATTCCTTTCATGCTCTTTCAGCTTTCGAGACTCATAACAAATTAAAAATCCCTCTTGGCTGAGAACTCCTCCCAGCCCCTCCTTACATGCATCTGTGCACACCAAAAAATTCATATTTGGATCTGCAATCTTTAGAATTGGAGCGCTGGTTAGCAGTTCCTTCAATCGCTGGAAACTGCTCTCACACTCTTCAGTCCATTGAAACTTCTTTTCCTTCCTTTGCAAGGAAGTGATAAGGTGAGCTATCTTTGAGAATCCGGCTATAAACCTTCTGTAGTAGCCTGCCAGACCCATAAAAGATCTAACTTCTGCCACATTCCTTGGCACTAACCATTCTCAAATGGCCTCAACCTTTTCAGAATCCACTGTGATCCCCTTTTCTGAAATAATATGTCCCAAGTAATGGATCTTCCTTTGATAAAATGATCATTTGCTTAGCTTGGCGTACAACTGGTTTTCTCTCAACACTTGCAACACCATTCTCAGGTGTTGCTCATGCTCTTCCTCTGACTTGGAATACACCAAGATGTCATCCAGGAAGACTATGACAAACTTGTCTAAATAGTCCCTGAATACACCATTCATTAAGCACGTGAAAACAACAGGTGCATTTGTCAGTCCAAATGGCACCACTGTGAATTCATAATGATCATACCTTGTTCTAAAGGCGGTCTTGCTAATGTCCTCATCATTTATTCTCACTTAGTGATATCCAGATCTAAGATCTATTTTTGAAAATATTTTCGCGTCCTTCAACTAATAAAAAAGATCATCGATCCTTGGTAGAGGATACTGGTTCTTGACAATTACCTTGTTCAACTATCGGAAATCAATGCACATCCTCAACGTCCCATCTTTCTTCTTCACAAATAGGACCGGGGCTCCCTAAGGTGACACACTGGGGAAAATGTATCCCTTCTTTAGTAGCTCTTCGAGCTGCAATTGCAACTCCTTTAACTTTGACGTACTCATTCTATAAGGAGCCTTTGAAACTTGAGTTGCTCCAGGCATCAAATTTATAGAAAAATCGATGTCCCTCTTCGGAGGTAATCCAGGTACCTCCTGAAATACATCCTTGAACTCTATGAGTAGCTCATGGTCTTCCAAATTTGAGACTACATCACTGGATGCTTCTCCCACACGGGCTGCAAATAACTGACAACCTTTCCTATAACACTTCTTCAGCTGCATGGCTAAGATTTCTCTAACAGCCACAGCTCTGGGAATTCCTTGGAATGTTACCTGATTTCCCTCTTCATCTAGGCATGTGAACTTTGTGTTACGACAGTCCATAAGGGCATGGTGCTAGTCCAACCAGTCCATCGCAATTAAGTAGTCATAAGAGCCTAAAGGCAGAATATTCAATTCAGCCTTAGTGCTCAATCCTTTCATGTCCACTGAACAGGACTTAACCAATTCAGTGACCTTCATTTTGGTTCCTGTGGCTAACTGCACTATCCAAGACTTTTCATGTTTGTTCCTTGATAAACACAAGCTTTCCACCACCCTAGGATCTACATAACTATGGCTAGCCCCTGAATCAATTAAAATAATAAGTGGTCGGTTGTTAATCATACCTTCCACTTCAATCATGTGCGATTGAAATTCTACTTGTTTGTTGTCTAGGGCTGCGTAGATCCTTGGCATTCTGCTACCCATATCCTCCACTTTTTCAGCTTGTTGAACAGTTTGAACAGTTCTCACTTTATCTTTTCTTTGGGGGCAGTCTCTGTACCTATGGTTTCCTTTACAACCCCAACACTCCATAAGTGGCGGTCTTAGCATTTTCTCACCCCATTCAGCCTTCCTGGGCTCTCTAAAGGATGGTTGTCCATGGGGACTGTTTTTGAAAAAGGGAGGCTTGTTTCCCTTTTGCCTCTGCTCTTTCCTGAACTTCTTCTGATCATCCCAAGCCTTCCAAAAAGTAGGCCCTTCTCTTTGCTATTCATACAAGCATTTTGCCCTTCTTATCATTTCTTCCATGGTCTTAGGATCATCATACTGAATCTTATCACCGATGGAAGGTGGCAGTCCACTCAGATACCTCTGAATCTTGACAGTCTCATCTTTGATGAATGGAACATGTTTCAGTAGTTCCAAGAAACTTTATTCGTACTCATCAATTGTCATGCTACCTAGCTTGAGTTCGAAGAACTCCTTCATCTTTCTATCATAATATATTTTGGTCAGGTATTTCTTTTTGAAATACCTCTTAAACTCCTTCCAGGTGATATCTTTCTCTCTGATGTGCTGCACTTGCACCAACTGATCCCACCACATGGATGCTTTTCCTTTTAGCTGATACATCGCAATTCTTCCTTCTGCATGAGCGGAGTAGTTCTGCAGTTGGAAATATTTCTTCATGCCAAACAACCATGTTTCGACATCTTCCTCCTTCTTATGTTCTCCATCGAACGTTGGAGGCTTAATCTTGTTCATCTCCCTTTCAATTCATCCTTTCCATATTTTCAGTATTTTCTGATAGGGGATGGGCTTGAACTACTGTGTGTTTCCTTGCCAGAATGCTTCAGGGAGAGATGGTAATGTCTGCTACCACTCCTCAATTTCCTTCTTCTCTCAGGGGTTCTGACACTTCTTGATCTACTTGTGTCACTCTCTTTTTCCAATTTATTTTCTATTCTTTCCAGGCTCTTCAACATTTTTAAGTTGAATTCACCCTGTCGATCCTTGATTTTCATGATTTTTTGGCTATCAGCTCGGCAAGCTTGGGAATATTTTTGCAATATTTCAATGAGTTTCATCATATGTCCTTCCTTATCCATCACTTTTCTGTGCCCATTAGAGTTTGTTCCTTCAACTCCTAGGTTGACATTCCTTCCTACCCTTTCGTCCTCGGTTTCGGAGGCAATCTGCACCTCTTCTAATTCCATACTCGGCGTTGGTTTTCAGATGTCCTAACACTCATTGAACTCTGCACACACGACGTGCAACCAAACGAAGGTTGTCAGGCCTTAACCCTTACAACATCACAATATTCATAAATCAATGTGAGTGAGAAAATGTTTTAACTTCACAAAGTTTTCTGAGCTCTGACGATTATGTAATTTCGGGACTTTGGGACTTCTCGGGATTTCACACTCGCTTTCGGGTTTCGGGTCTTCGGTACCTGGGATTTCATAATGCAGTGACTCCTAACTTCTTGTCGCTACAATCCCCAAAATCCGATAAACGGTTTCTTGTACTGGATCCAACGATCCTCGATGAGTTGGATTTAACGGTCCAGATATTTTCGAAATTTCGTGAATCAGAAGTTCACGATGCAGCGAATCCTAATCTTTGTCGCCTTAATTCCTGAATTCAAAAAATTTTATTTCCTTGCTCTTTGGGCCCACAGCACAGTTGTCGCCCTTAAAATCTGCTAGGGTTCTTCTGTCTCCGAAGACTTCGGGACTTCGGGACTTCAGGTTTCGCGATTTCGATTCTTGAGACTTTCAGACTCGCTTTCCTTCCCAACCCCTGACTTCTGAATTCTGATTTACTTTATCCTCTGGGCCCACAACACAGCTATCTCCCTTCACTACAGTAGCGCATGGTATGTTTAGGAGGGTCCACATCACCTTCAGTGATGTCATCGAGTCCCACCACTCTCACCTGTCTTCTCAACTCACTGGCACATGGTACACATTCATGCGCCCATGTCCATTCCAAGAAAAATCCCAGAGTTAGACTCCTTCCTCAGATCTACGACGCAGATCTTTTCGGCATTTCGAGGTTTCGGGCATCGAGAGTTTGTGCATCCCACATCTCAAACTTTCGTCTGTCGAAATCTCGAATTACGGTTTATTCCTCCGTTGAATCTGACAGTCAACTCCCTTCCCACAATCTATGGTGTAGATCATTTCAGGATTTCGGGTTTTGGGTTTCAGAGGTGTTCACCTTCCTCAATTCCCATCTCCTGACTTGCTAAATTTGAAAGTTTTTCACGACTAACTCGAGCGCAACTACACTAGATCTAACAGTCGAGCCTTCCTCCCAGATCTACAGTGTAGATCTTCTTGGTTTTTACGGGTTTTCGGAGTTCGCGTATCGCGATTCCCATGCTCCTGTGCAACTCCAAAGGGTTTTTAAACCCTGCGGACATTTTCCTAATCCGACGGTCACGAGGGTTTGCTACTTCCCTCCCGAACAGATCCTAAGGCTCCAGCACCGCTGGTGTGGAGTCCTCTCTCCTTGTGGCCATATACCACACCCGCTGTGGTTTCACAACACCGCTATACCTCATGAGCTTAAAGGCACGGTCAAGTAGCTTCTTGACACTCTGGACCATACCACGGTCTGAAATTGGTCCTCCAGACACAATTTCTCCTCTCACCCTCGGTCCAAAGGCCACTCCACTGGCCCATCTAGGCTCAGTGTCGAAACCTTGGCTCTGATACCAAACTATAACACCACTTTTTCGGTTAACAAACTTCACGGAAATATAACACCCACTCGGGGTTATAAAACAACATGCATTTAAACAAATGAAACACATTTAAACTTAGAGTAAGTCATATAAATTATTGCTATCATAATTTTAAGAATGACATTAACCACAATTCATCTGCACAATAGAATACATGATAAAATATAAGCATCCCAGGCATGCAAAACATAACATTTAACATAAGCCGATACTTATCTTGAAACTAAGGTAATTCCACTCTCTCTGTCTGTCCATCAGACTCGGGATGATACGCTGTGCTAAAGTTCAGATTCGTTCCGAATCCCTTAAACAGTCCTTTCCAGAAATTCGAAGTGAATTTCGGGTCCCTATCAGACACAATTGTCTTAGTTATTCCATGCAAGCGTGCAACTTCTTTTAAGAAGATATCAACAACATCAACGACTCTGTGGGTGGTTTTCAGTGGAATAAAATGGGCAGCTTTAGTAAGCTTGTCCACCACCACCATGATTGAATCATGTTGCTTGCTTGTTCTGGGCAATCCTGTGATAAAATCCATTGTTACCACATCCCATTTCCATTCAGGAATAGGTAAAGGCTGCAGCAACCCTGCTGGGTGCCTATGCTCAGCCTTAACCTTCTGGCACTCCATACATCTGGCGATGTATTCAGTGATTTATTTCTTCAAACCCGGCCAAAAATAATGGCTTTTGACTACTGCCACAGTCTTCTGATATCCAGGATGTCCAACATAAGCCACGTTATGCATCTCCTTTAGAATTGCCAGCTTCAATTCTCGGACATTGGGTACATACACTCTGTTTTTATACAGAAGTAAGCCATCAGTTCCCAACGTGTAACTTTCCTTGGTTTGTGGTCTCTCACGCTGCTGTAGCTTTTCTACTAGACCTCTGTACTGCAAATCAGCATTGGCAGCTTCCAAAATTCTATCTTTAATCTCAGTTTTGTACATGCTAATGGTTGTAGCATGTAATTTGTGCACTTTTCTGCTGAGTGCATCAGCCACCTTATTTTCTTTCCCTTTGATATGCTTTATATCAAAGTCATATTCACACAGGAACTCCAACCATCTGATTTGCCTGGCATTTAAAGTCGGTTGATCAAATAAATACTTTAGACCATTATGGTTTGTTTTGAACTCGAATCTCTTGCCCATGAGGTAATGCCTCCATTTCCTCAAGGCGTGGACGATTGCTGCTAGCTCTAAGTCGTGAGTGGTATAACTCCTGTCATGCTCCTTCAACTTTCGGGACTCATAACAGACTACGAATCCCTCTTGCTTGAGAACTCCTCCCAGCCCCTCCTTGCACGCATCTGTGCACACTACATAATCCTTGTTTGGATCTGCAATCTTCAGGATTGGAGCACTAGTTAGCAACTGCTTCAATTGCTGGATGTTGCTCTCACATTCTTCAGTCCACTGGAAATTCTTCTCCTTCCTTTGCAAGGAAGTGATAGAATGAGCTATCTTTGAGAATCCGGCTATGAATCTCCTATAGTAGCCTGCTAGACCTATAAAATATCTAACTTCTGCCACATTCCTTGGTGTTGGCCATTCTCGAATGGCCTGTACCTTCTCAGGATCCACAGTGATCCCTTCTTCAGATATAATGTGTCCCAAGTAATGGATCTGCCTTTGATAAAAAGAGCACTTGCTCAGTTTTGCATAAAGCTGGTGTTCTCTCAACACCTGCAGCACCATTCTCAGGTGTTGCTCATGTTCTTCCTCTGTCTTGGAATACACCAAGACATCATCCAGGAAGACTATGTCAAACTTGTCCAAATAATCTCTGAACACTCCATTCATTAAGCACATGAAAACAGTAGGCGTGTTGGACAGTCCAAACGGCACCACCGTGAACTCATAATGACCGTACCTTGTTCTAAAGGTGGTCTTGCTGATGTCCTCATCCTTTATTCTCACTTGGTGATATCCTGATCAGAGATCTATTTTCTCATCCTTCAACTGATCAAAAATATTATCAATCCTTGGCAGAGGATACTTGTTCTTGACAGTGACCTTATTCAACTGTCGAAAATCAATGCACAGCCTCAACGTCCTATCTTTCTTCTTCACGAATAGGATCGGGGATCCCCATGGTGACACACTGGGGTGAATGTAACCTTTCTTTAGTAGCTCTTCGAGCTGCAATTGCAACTCTTTCAGCTCTGGCGTACTCATTCTATAAGGAGCCTTCGAAACTGGAGCTGCTCCAGGCATCAAATTTATAGAAAAGTCAATGTCCCTCTTCGGAGGTAGTCCAGGTACCTTCTGAAATATGTCCTTGAATTCTTTGAGTACTTCGTGGTCCACCAGATTTGAGACTTCATCTTGGGATGCATCTTCCACCCGAGTTGCAAATAATTGACAGCCTTTCCGGTAACATTTCTTCAGCTGCATGGCTGAGATTTCCCTCACAGCCACGGCTCTGGGAATTCCTTGGACTGTTACTTGATTTCCCTCCTCGTTCAGGAATGTAAACCTCTTGTTACGGCAATCCAAAAGGGCATGGTGCTGGTCCAACCAATCCATCCCAATTAAGCAATCGTATGAGCCTAAAGGCAGAATGTTCAATTCAGTCTTAGTGCTCATTCCTTTCATGTCCACTGAACATGACTTAACCAATTCAATGACCTTCCTCTTGGTCCCTGTGGCCAAATGCACTAAACAAGAATTCTCATGTTTGCTTCTTGTTAGATGCAAACTTTCCACCACTCTAGGATCTACGTAACTATGGCTAGCCCCTGAATCAATTAAAATAACAAGTGGTCAGTTGTTGATCGTACCTTCCACTTCAATCATGTGTGATTGAAATTCTGCTTGCTTGTTGTCCAGGGCTGCGTAGATCCTCGACATTTTTCTGCCCATATCCTCCACTATTTTAGCTTACTGAACAGTATGGACAATTCTTGCTTTGTCTTTTCTATGGGGGCAGTCTCTGTACCTATGATTCCCTATACAGCCCCAACACTCCATAGGTGGCGGTCTTGGCACCTGCTCACTCCCTTCCACTTTCTTGGGCTCCCTCAAATATGACTGTCCCCAAGGACTGTTTCTAAAAAAGGAAGGCTTGTTTCCCTTCTGCCTCTGTTCCTTCTTAAACTTCCTCTGATCATTCCAAGCCTTCCGAAGGATGGGCCTTTGTCCTTGCTGTTCATACAAGCATTTTTCCTTTCTTATTGTTTCTTCCATGGTCTTAGGATCATCATATTGAATATTGTCACTCATGTAAGGTGGCAGTCCACTCAGATATCTCTAAATCTTGATAGCCTCATCTTTGATGAATGGAACATACTTCAGTAGTTCTAGGAAACTTCGTTCATACTCATCAATAGTCATGCTGCCTAGCTTGAGTTCGAAGAACTCCTTCATCTTTCTGTCATAGTATCTTTTAGTCAGGTATTTCTTCTCAAAATACCTCTTAAATTCCTTCCAAGGGACCTCTTTCTCTCTGATGTGCTGCACCTGCACAAACTGATCCCACCACATGGATTTTTTTCCTTTTAGTTAGTACATTGCAATTCTTCCTTCTGCATGGGTAGAATAATTCTGCAGTTGGAAGTATTTCTTCATGCCAAGCAACTAGGTCTCGGCATCTTCCTCCTTCTTATGTTCTCCATTGAATGTTGGAGGCTTAATCTTGTTCATCTCCCCTTTCAATTCCTCCTTTCCATATTTTCGATGTTTTCTGGTAGGGGACGGGCTTGAACTACTATGTGTCTTCCTATTAGAATGTCTTTGGGAGAAACTAAGATGTCGGTTACCACTCCTCGACCTACTTCTTCTCCCATGGGTTCTACGACTCTCCGTCGTACTTGAGTCTCTTCCCTTATCGAGTTTCCTCTCTATTCTTTCCAGGCTCTTCAAAAAATTTAAGTTTAATTCACCCTGCCGATCCCTGACTTTCATGAGCTTTCGACTATCAGCTCGGCGAGCCTTGGCCTCTCTTTGCAATCCTTCAATGATTTTCATTATGTGTTCTTCCTTATCCTTCTCTTTTCCATGCCCATTGGAGTTCAATCCTTCGACTCCCAGGTTGACATCCTTTCCTTCCTGTTTGTCTTCTATTTCGGGGGTAATCTGCACCTTTTCCCACTCCATACTCGGCGTTGGTTAATTGGTGTCCTAAGCTCTGTTGAACTCTGCACACCCACTATGCAATTAAATTCAAAGTTTGTCCGGCCATTAAAGCTTCAGGAACAATCCTCAACATTTATAAGATAGTACGAACAAAACAAAAGACATTTCGATTCAAATAAGTTTTCGGAGCTCTCGTTCGGCTCTACAACCGTCGAACCCTGACAGGGCTAGCGTCCGGCCAATAGGGATGAATCCCAATAGGGCTAGAGAACAACCAATGAGAACAGGCCCCGTCACACGGTTAAGTGGAGTACAGGTGGCAGAGGGGGAATGCGACACGATAGTCGACAGGATAGGAGGGGGCCCCACTTCACACGCCACACTATTCAGGACTGCCCCCCCCTCATTAAAGGCAGAATGGAAAGGGGGGTCCGTAATCCAACTGAGCACCGTTGATCAAGGTGAAATAAACTCGATCATTCGAGAGTTGCGCGTCCAATTCCGGACCCCCCCCCATTAACGACAGAACGACAAGGGGGTCCCGGAATGAGGCCTCAACCATAGATCTGGGTGGATGGACTCTGACCATCCAGATCTGCTCGCTACTTACCTTAATCTTCATTCGCGCCCCAACTTAAAGCCGACATCTCTTCCTCACATTAGATGGTTGTTACAGACCATGAGATTCCCCGAAGGAATCTCATCCATTGATCGGGACTTAGCCACATGCTAACGTCTCGACATTATGGGTCGAGATTTATCAAGGCGAGAGCCCGAGTTCTTGTCAACAGAACTCCTGAATCCCTGATCCCCGATTTCCCGAAATGGGTAATCTCTCGACACGTCGCCTCCTTGAATCGGTCGGTCCAGATCTATCCCAGGATTTCCACCATGGAAAGTTTTGATCTCTTGTCATCAGGACTCCTGATCTCGCGATTCCCGATTTCCCGAAATGGGTAATCTCATGACACATGGCCTCCGTCATTCAGATGGTCTAGATCTATTTCGGGGCTTTCGCCCCTATTCACTGGTGTTTTAACCTTCGGATATCTCCTGACATATCCAATGGCTGTCGGGTTTTCTAGCCGAGATCTGACGGCTCAGACGGTTCCTAACTAATTCAGGATTTTTCGTATCATGATTTCCACACTCCTGTGCAATTCCAAAGAGCTTTTAAACCCCGTGCACACTTTCTAGATCTAACGGTCATGAGGGTTCACCTTCCCTCCCAAATAGATCCTAAAGCTCCTACACTTATGGTGTGGAGTCCTCTCTCCCTGTGGACTTATACCACACTGGCTGAGGTTTCATAACCCCGCTATACCTCTCGAGCTTAAAACTCATCTAGTAACTCCTTGACACTTTGGAGCAAATCAGGGTCCGAAATTGGCCTTCCAGACCCAATTTCCCCTTGCATTCTCGGTCCAAAGACCACTCCACTGGCCCATCTAGGCTCAGTGTCCAAACCTTGGCTTTGATACCAAACTGTAGCGCACCATTTATGGCTACCAAGGTTTAAACGCTATTAA
>JASDQU010437997.1:0-41260 GCA_032191745.1 Picea mariana | reverse complement strand
TCTTCAAGTAAAATGCCATGTTTTGGTTTTTTTTTTTTTTTTTCCATTGGAGGGTAAATAATATGAGGCAAGAAAGTAGGCAAGTAGTCTCACTCTCGGTCAGTTTCATCTCAACTATCAGGTAAACAATTGCTACTACATGGGATTCAAACATTAGGTAGCCTATGTGTTAGCAAAGCATCCTTTGGGTTAGTACATACTAGTACATTAAGAAATGGTTTACATAGGTTTCTTAAAACACCCTCTTGTTGGGCCTCTGTGCTAAAAGAATTAAAGTCATATCTGGATATGCCTATAACAACTCTTCCACAAGCTTGTTGCAGAGGAAATGACCCTGCACTTTAAGACAGACTCTTCACAATAGTGGCCATAATTTTTCTTATAAGAGAAACCGTGTTTTTTCCATGCACTTTGGCAAGTACTTCAGAGATATATTGCATACTGGCTAGAAGCCTTGCTTCTTTCTTTAGAGTCTGATACTTTGTCTAAGAATAAAGGTCTTGTCCTTGTGTTCATAAGCTTTATATAGCTTTTCATTGCATTCATGGTTGTTCATATGCTATCTGGATCCTAATCTAGATTGGCAAGTTCTTGTTTTACTAAGGGGATCAACGCTTTCCCCATTGAACACCAATGAACATACGCTAGAAAAAAGTAAAAAAATGGTAAGAAAAACGTTTTTATTTTAGAAACATTGTATAAAATTTATACCGTAAAGGTTATATGACCTCTTATTTATTTATCAAAGCATCACATGCTTTGAAATTCCTTTGTATGTCCTCGAGTGTTTCAATGGCTCATACTTTTGTGTGGTGAAAACAAGAACCCAAATTAAAAAAACTTTCAAAATAGCAACCTTTCATGAATAACGTGTTTATTTTTTCATGAATCTAATGGCTTCACATCCGGAGTCTAAAGATTATGGTTTTGTAGATTATAAATATATGTATGTGAAGGTGTAGCTTACAAGCATGACTTTTTCTGTTCACAACTCGAGCAAACAATGCTCTGGCTTTTAGGAAAGAGCGCATCAACAACTATCGGTTGATTGTGCACTTTATATGAATGGAAATAAATTAAGATCTCCACCACCTAAATAACAATATAGTGGTTAATGAGATTGTAGATTGTATCTTATAGGATGGATTATCAAGAAATATAACTTTAGTATTTTTATAGGGCTCTTCTTCCTCTTCCATTTTTTTTGGAAAGGCAAGTCATATATATGTGATTATTACAGGTGGGCATGTAGCTTGATTCAACTTTGGAGCTATGTGATTATTGCAAGTGGGTATGCAACTCATTGATTCATCTTAGGAGTTACATAATCGTTGAAAATATTTTGGGAGATGTGTAATGAAGATGAACCTTGTAAAATATTCATTTTCCATCCAAAGTCAAAATTCTATAGTCTTTAAGCAACATAACCACCCCAATTCAGTTCGATGTTTCTTTTCCCTTGCTTTAAGAATATACTAGTATAATATATTGTATTTAACTCTTCAAAACCAAAGAAATTGAAAAACATGACAATACTTCTTATCCAAATATATTAAAAACATGATATGAAAAGTTAATTGTATGTCACTCGTTCGTTTATGTGTAAAGCACAATAAATATTTCATAAAGAAAATGGTTTACCCAAAGATATTGAAAAGCATGATATGAAAAGTTAATGGAATGTCACTCTTCTCATGTGTAAAGTACAATAAAAAGTTAATGGAATGTGTCGTTTATGTGTAAAGCACAATAAATATTTCATAAAGAAAATGGTTTATCCAAAGATATTGAAAAGCATGATATGAAAAGTTAATGGAATGTCACTCTTCTCATGTGTAAAGTACAATAAAAAGTTAATGGAATGTGTCGTTTATGTGTAAAGCACAGTAAATATTTCATAAAGAAAATGGTTTATCCAAAGATATTGAAAAGCATGATATGAAAAAGTTAATGGAATGTCACTCTTCTCATGTGTAAAGTACAATAAAAAGTTAATGGAATGTGACTAGTTTATGTATAAAGCACAATATATTTTATATACAATTAGCTCATAAATTAAAAAAGTTGAAGAAACAAAGACATTAATTCGAGCCAATCACATAGTTACATTAATTCGACTTGGTATTATATATAGATATTGAATAATTGTAATCCAATATATTATAATAATGAAAATAATGTTGGCCGTATTCAAAGAGATTACATAAAGATCGTCAAACTCATCATTTACAGTTAAAGTGCACATAGTTACATTAATTCGACTGGGGTATATATATATATATATATATATAGTTATAGTAAAGGAATCCAATATATTATAATAATGAAAATAATGTTATAATTGAAATAATGTTGGTCATATTCAAAGAGATTGCATAAAGACCCGTGCAATGTAATGAGGGGAATTTGAATGATTTAGTGTGTATTTGTATATTTAATTAATCATTCAAATTCTCTTATAATGAGGCGGAATACAATGAAGGGGAATTTGAATRATTTAGTGTGTGTTTTTGTATTTAATTAATTATTTAATTTTTTTTTTTATTAGTTCATGTCTTTCAGATTTAGGAGTTATTAGTAATTGGTTTTTTTATTTTTAAATGAAAATTGATGAAAAYGAATATTTTATTCAAAATTTTTACAAATTCATATTATTTTTTTTTTGAAAAATTTCATTTTTATCTTATATTTTAATCTTTGAGKTCTTATTTTGCCTCTTCCCAAGGAAGAAGTCCATATATTCGACCAAACCTTTAGTTTAGGGAGACCAAAACCTTATTTTAAAGTATAAGTTTGCTAGTAGTTTCGTTGGATATGAAGTAATGCTAAATATCAATTTAGCATTACTTCATAGCATTCACTGTTTTCTTGGTTTTTCCACCTTATTTTAAAGTATAGGTTGGCTAGTAGTTTCGTTGGATATGAAGTAATGCTAAATATCAATTTAGCATTACTTCATAGCATTCACTGTTTTCTTGGTTTTTCCAATCTCCATATGGTTTCAATATTTTTTTATTTTTATGATATGGATGTCTTGTAGAGCAGTAAGTTTACTATCATCAACTTCCTTTATGATATGGATGTCTTGTCTAGTAACAACTTACAGCTCACTGTAAACTCCCTAAACTCAGGTTGTTGAACTTCCACCTACTCGGCCATGCAAACCTGTTGTCAAATAAACCCTACTGTCAAATAAACTACGATGATATACTCTTAAAGCATACAAACCTTACCTTATATACCTCCTTACATGTCTGTTGATGGCGCGAGAGAGTTCGAAAACAGGTCGGGTTTTTGGCTTTGGCTCCAGGTCCATCGCTTATAATACCTTGAGTTAAGGTTTTTGGCTCTGGCTCCAGGTCCATAGAATCAAGTGAAGTGATTTTTTATTTTATACACACAACCAAAATGAATTGAAATTGCGTATAGGTTTTAGTTGGTTTTTCAAGGAAAGCTACAAGTTGCATCCCTCCAACATAAATTCAATGAAAATAAGTTTACTTACTGTGCATTGCAAGCGCTGAAAATAAGCTTTTTCTGTCCGCTGAAAATAATCTTTTTCCGTCTACTGAAAATAATCTTTTTCTGTCCCGCAGGGCAGGAGGGCCGTGGAGCTCGTTGACGGTAAGGAAAGAGCCATATCTCAGATTGTCAGAACGATTCCTGACAAACTGTACTGCCTGATATTTGCGGTGGGAGATGCCTGAAACACCTGTAAGGGGAATATGATTGTGGAGGCCTTTGCTGGAAAGGAGACCATCAAGTTTCCCTTCGAATGGAAGGGAGCCAGAACTGCAAACAAACGAGAGAATGTTTAGTAAGACCAAACCTGTAACGAAATTACAATAAATATGAGTTTGAATCCTTGTAATAAAAAGGGAAGAATCAAACTCAGGCTTAATTAACTCTTGATAGGTATTCGTCGTGTACAAGGAGCGTTCCCTTCTGGTTAATGGCATTGTTATACCAATCCCTTCAACCTGGAACTTTAGACATTTCCATAGACTAAGTAAAGGTTGAATCCATGACGTTAACCTAATAGTACCAGGAGAACGCAAGAACAAAAGTGTCAAAGACATAGAAATCATAATGCTTTTTCTGTCCCGCAGGGCAGGAGGGCTATGGAGCTCGTTGGCCGTAAGGAAAGAGCCATAGCTCAGATTGTCAGAACGATTCCTGGAAAACTGTACCGCCTGAGCTTTGCGGTGGGAGATGCCCGGTCGCTTGTTCGTTCGATTAGATTACCTGGACCAAAACTATCATTTTCAGCTAGAAAAAGTCCTCGCATAGAGTCTTGTTGCCTTCTAACAATATGCAAAACTGATAGAGAGACGCGCACAACAAGACACATAATTTTAGAAGGGTGTTCAAGGTGGCATTCTTCTCTATTTCCTAACYGTTCCGATAGAAGAAAATAGGTCGTGAGTCTATGCGGTCTTCAAGCACTCATAGTACTCTCTAATGAGTTTCGAAAGAGGGAGGCATCACGAGAGGCGGACGGGCGGGCCGTGCGYSGAGCACCTACYTTYCTTCYCAAAAACCGAGTRAGCAAAGATAGCTTCAAGCTTCATTGARAGAGAAGCGGTTCTATGTTCGTGATCCTGGACCTAGTGTTGTTGGGCGTAGAAGTGGTAGAAGGCATGCTAGAGAACTCTTTTTCTGAATGATGGTAGCCCTCTATGTGTGTGTTTTAAGTCATGGATCGATGACATAGTCACGAGTATCTTAGACTAAATTATTCCTGATTTTCGTGGTGCGTTATCGGTCATGGCCTTGGAAAGAATCCTTGAAATAAGGGTTTCCGTTGGTTTTTTAAAGGTGAGAAACTTTAACCATTGAGGCTTGGTCTGGTCCAATCAAATCCAAGTCTTCGGAACTCTAATGCTCTTCGTATAATTACAAACATTCTGTGCCCAACCTGCCCACTAGTTTGGGAGGACCTACGCCCGACAACGAATTCAACTACCTTTAAAAGGTCTCGTACCCACTCGAATGAAAAGTGTGGGTAGAAGCATGCATCTACTCTCCAATGCACTTTGATTTATACGAGAATTATATCGGCAGGGACAAGACTGATCGATAGAAAACATGGTTGAATCAATGGTTTAATCTACTGCATTAAACTCAGAAACGACAGGGTGGGGGTAGGGTAGGGTAGGGTAGGGGAAACATTAGGGAAGATTTGCCAGAGCTGGGAAAAAATATAAACTCCTTTTCCACTGCTATGAGAGAGTAAGAAACACAATAAGAGTTTATTCGAGCCAGTTCCCACTACCACTCACGGGTCGCCAACAACAACATATTTAAAATCTAGTGAAACAATGGTCGCACACTGGCACTGCCATGTTCTCATTTCAGGATGCTACGTGTCCCATGATGAACATGTAGGTGGTGCATGGAAGAATTATGCACCCAAATGGCTTGTTTCAACATACAATCTTTCCAATATCTTACAATTTTCTGATACTTCTATTAAATATTATATTTAAAATCTCCAAAAATATTATACTTAAAATTTCCAATTTTTTTTACCTACAAAGTGTAAATACTAGACATATTTGCAACTTCGTCTATACATTTAGTTGAGGATTGCTTAAAATAAAAAAGAAAGAACTTTTCTTTCTCCCTTTCTAGTTATGGGAGAATAGATGGCCTTGATCTAGATGGGGAATTCGACAGAAAAATAGCTCCTCCAATACAATATTGCTTGGATAGATAAAGAAGCGATAGACAAAGATCTGCTTCGGTGTGGTTCAGTTCCCTGGCTGGTTCTAGGTGGGTGATCTCTCTTCTCAGAGAAGCTATTATGGGGAGCCGCTAGATTGTTGAATAATGACCAAAGAACCGAGATCACCATGGATGAAGCCTCAGGTACAATATTTCATTTTTATGGACAACGAAAATTCTTTATGTATTGATTGGTAGAGAATAGTAATAATAATTCTAGTTGTTTCACCAAGTTCTGGTTTTCAGTCCAAAAATGAATACCTCTTCGGCAATGTGAGCATGAGAATTACACTAGTATCTGGAAATTTAGCTGGAACAATCACTTCATATTATGTAAGGAGTTATTTTCACGCAAGAACGAAACCTTGTAGGACGATTCATTATCAATTGACAGTAGTTCTGTAGCGCACCTTTTCATCTACCATGGCTTAATCGCTCTTAAAAGGAAACTTTAACACCACTTGGTACATAACTCATACAGGTATTATATAATCCACATGCATTTAAACAAATAAACACATTCTACACAGAGTATTCATATGAGTTACTGCCATAATTAACAAACAATAGCGTTTCATACTAATTCATATACACAGCGGAAATCATGATAACATAAGTAGTAGAGTCATGCAAAACATGATTAAAACATAATCAGATACTTATCTTTTAACAGTGGTAGAATCCACCAACCAAGTGCAGGCCTTCCATGAACCTCCCAGCCTTAGACCACACTGCTCATCAGCTCAGCAGTGGGTCACCCCCGAGCTGGGACTAAGCTCCACCCCAAGACAAGGAATCCTAGGTTAGGCTGAGGTTACAGGAAAAACAACACCCAGCCACAGGAAGGGATTCTCTCCCAGCAACCACCCACACTCACTGCCCATAGACCCTCATTCCCCACATGCCTGTTCCACCCTAGGAGTATACACCTTCTTTGTCACCTGAACAGTCCTTCGGCTGCTAACCTCCCTTGCCTTGGGTTACAGCAACAGACTGGACCAGAAGTCTTCGGGTTACCATGGCTTAATCGCACCTTTTCAGCTACCATGGCTTAATCGCTCTTAAAAGGAAACTTTAACACCACTTGGTACATAACTCATATAGGTATTATATAATCCACATGCATTTAAACAAATAAACACATTCTACACAGAGTATTCATATGAGTTACTGCCATAATTAACAAACAATAGTGTTTCATACTAATTCATATACACAGCGGAAATCATGATAACATAAGCAGTAGAGTCATGCAAAACATGATTAAAACATAATCAAATACTTATCTTTTAACAGTGGTAGAATCCACCAACCAAGTGAAGGCCTTCCACGAACCTCCCAGCCTTAGACCACACTGCTCATCATCTCAACAGTGGGTCACCCCCGAGCTGGGACTAAGCTCCACCCCGAGACAAGGAATCCTAGGTTAGGCTGAGGTTACAGGGAAAACAAGACCCAACCACAGAAAGGGATTCTCTCCTAGGAACCACCCACACTCACTGCCCACAGACCCTCATTCCCCACNTTCCACCCCAGGAGTATACACCTTCTCTGTCACCTGGACAGTCCTTCGGCTGCTAACCTTCCTTGCCTTGGGTTACAGCAACAAACCAGACCGGAAGTCTTCGGGCTCTGTGGCAGCTACAGGGTTCCTTTCAGGAGTTCTCTCCTTCCTCTGCGCACTCTCTCGCCTGGAGAGAATCGTTCACAGGTCAACAAACCCACGTAGTCTAGCACTACGTGGCCACACAACCAACGGAAAAACAGACACGGCTTTTTTCACAGGCTCACCAATGGAAAAATGGCTCAGGGTCACGGCTTCGGGACAGAGATCTTAGGCACAGGCTCGATCTCGGGCAGTGGATGCACACGGATTATCTAGACACAACACGAGCTTTTTCCATTCAAACAGAGGTGAAACCGGCTCTTTTAGAATCGATCACAGGCTTTTGGTTCAGTACAGAGGTATACACGGGTTTTTCAGTTCAGAAGGTGTATGAGGTTTTTCTGCGGAGCTCGGGTCAGTCGTACTGCTCAGAGCCCATACACCCTCAGGCAGTCCGCTCCAATGAGAGAGTGAACCCCCCTCATGGTCCACCCAAACTGTTTTATTCGCATGCACTAGGGTCGACACTTGTCGCCCTGGAGACCGCATGCATTCCACCAACACGCATCACCTTCCCTTGGTCAAGAACTTAGGATAAAAATATAAATGGCACATGTTCTTTTGGAATAATAATAAAATATTATTCCTAGGCTTAAGCCCCTAATCCCTTGCCTTCTCTGTGGAAGATCAGTCCCCCTTCACTCATTCATCGTGGTCGGTCTCCACCTGGCGGTGTTTTCAATTTTATTAAATGTTTTTGCATATATACAAGTACAAAATCAGGCCCTTGGCCTCCAACCCTTAGGCTCTCTGGCCTAACAATCACATAAGCCGACTGGCTTATACAAACTTGGCTCACCAGCCTATAACACATATTTACAATTCATTTCATACATCAGATTTACAAATGGGCTCGGCCTTGGGGACATTACAATCCCCCTCCCTTATTTTTGCACTGTCCTCAGTGCAACTTACACTGTCTCTGCAAGCCTTTCAAAATTTTCAAAAAGATGTGGGTACTTTGCCCGCATAACTTCTTCATGCTCCCATGTCGCATCCTCAGGACCGTACCAGGTCCACTGGACCTTTATAAGCTCTATGGCTCGATTCCGGAGCTATTTGCTTTTCCTGTCCAATATGCGCACAGGATGCACTTGCAGGATACCTTCTAGTTCCACCTGAATCACATTCCAATCGATAACATGATTAGAATCAGGTACATATTTCTTAAGTAGTGAAACATGAAACACATTATGTACAGTCATAGATGCAGGTAGTGCAAGCATGTATGCAACTGACCCAATCCTTTCGAGGATCTCAAATGGCCCACAGAATCTTGCTACCAATTTGGCGCAACTTCCCAACTTCAGGGAACTCCTGTTAGTCTTCACTTTCAGGAAAACATGGTCACCCACTTTGAATTCTCTATGGGTTCTGTTACTGTCAGTGTAACTTTTCTGCCTATCCTGGGAAGCTTTTAGATTCTGTTTAATTTTTATCATTTGATCTTCCATCTCTTTGAGCAGCTCAGGCCCAACTACTGCTCTGTCAGCTGGATTATCCCAGCTCACTGGAGTGTTGCACTTTCTTCCATAAAGTGCTTCGAATGGGCTCATCTTCAGTGATGCATGATACCCATTATTGTAGGCGAATTCTACCAAATACAGGTAGTCTTCCCACCTTGATGGTTTTTCCATCACATACATTCTTAGTATGTCTTCTATTACCTTGTTCACCCTCTTTGTCTGACCATTAGACTCAGGATGATACATTGTACTAAAGTTTAGATTCGTTCTGAATCCCTTGAACAATCCTTTCCAGAAATTCGAGGTGAATTTCGGGTCCCTATCAGACACAATTGTCTTAGGAATTCCGTGCAAGCGTGCAACTTCTTTTAAAAATATATCAACAACATGAGTTGCCCTGTGGGTGGTTTTCAGTGGAATAAAATGGGCGGCTTTAATAAGCTTGTCCACCACCACCATGATTGAATCATGCTGCTTGTTGGTTCTAGGTAGTCCAGTGATAAAATCCATTCTTACCACGTTCCATTTCCACTCAAGAATGGGTAAAGGCTGCAACAACCCTGCTGGGTGTCTATGCTCAGCCTTAACCTTCTGGCACTCCATACATCTGGCGATGTATTCAACAATTTCTTTCTTCATACCCGGCCAAAAATAATGGCTTTTGACTACTGCCACAGTCTTCTGATATCCAGGATGTCCAACATAAGCCACGTTATGCATCTCCTTTAGAATTGCCAGCTTCAATTCTCGGACATTGGGTACATACACTCTGTTTTTATACAAAAGTAAACCATCAGTTCCCAAGGTGTAACTTTCCTTTGTCCGTGGTCTCTCCCGCTGCTGTAGCTTTGATACAAGACTTCTGTACTGCAAATCAGTATTTGTAGCTTCCAAAATTCTGTCTTTCATCTCAGTTCTATACATGCTAATGGTTGTAGCATGTAATTCGTGCACTTTTCTGCTGAGTGCATCAACCACCTTATTTTCTTTCCCTTTGATATGCTTGATATCAAAGTCATATTCGCACAGAAACTCCAACCATCTGGTTTGCCTCACATTTAAAGTCGGCTGATCAAATAAATACTTCAGACCGTTGTGGTCTATTCTTAATTCAAATCTCCTTCCCATGAGGTAATGTCTCCATTTCCTCAAGGCGTGGACGATTGCTGCTAGCTCTAAATCGTGAGTGGCATAATTTCTTTCATGCTCTTTCATCTTTCGGGACTCATAACAAATTACAAATCCCTCTTGGCCGAGAACTCCTCCCAACCCCTCCTTACACGCATCTATGCACACTACGTAATCCTTATTTGGTTCTGCAATCTTCAGGATTGGAGCACTGGTTAGTAGCTACTTCAATCGCTGGACGCTGCTCTCACATTCTTCAGTCCACTGGAACTTCTTCTCCTTCCTTTGCAAGGAAGTGATAGGGTGAGCTATCTTTGAGAATCTGGCTATAAACCTTCTGTAGTAGCCTGCCAGACCCATAAAAGATATAACTTCCACCACATTCCTTGGCACTGACCATTCTCGAATGGCCTCAACCTTTTCAGGATCTACAACGATCCCTTCCTTTGATATAATGTGCCCCAAGTAATGAATCTGTGTTTGGTAAAATGAGCACTTGCTCAATTTTGCGTATAGCTGGTGTTCTCTCAATACCTGCAGCACCATTCTCAGGTGTTGTTCATGTTCTTCCTCTGTCTTGGAATAAACCAAGATATCATCCAAGAAGACTATGACAAACTTGTCCAAATAATCTCTGAACATTTCATTCATTAAGCACATGAAAACAACAGGTGCATTTGTCAATCCAAACGGCACCACTGTGAATTCATAATGACCGTACCTTGTTCTAAAGGTGGTCTTGCTAATGTCCTCATCATTTATTCTCACTTGGTGATATCTAGATCTGAGATCTATCTTTGAAAATATTTTTGCATCCTTCAACTAATCAAAAAGATCATCAATCCTTGGCAGAGGATACTTGTTCTTGACAGTGACCTTATTCAACTACCGGAAATCAATGCACAGTCTCAACGTCCCCTCTTTCTTCTTCACGAATAGGACTAGGGCTCCCCAAGGTGACACGCTAGGGCGAATGCATCCCTTCTTTAGTAGCTCTTCGAGCTGCAATTGCAACTCTTTCAGCTTTGGCGTACTCATTCTATAAGGAGCCTTCGAAACTGGAGGTGCTCCATGCATCAAATTTATAGAAAAATCAATGTCCCTCTTCGGAGGTAGTCCAGGAACCTCCTGAAATACATCCTTGAATTCTTTGAGTACCTCGTGATCTTCCAGATTCAAGACTACACCTCGGGGTGCTTCTTCCACCCGAGCTGCATATAATTGACAGTCTTTCCGGTAACATTTCTTCAGCTGCATGGATGAGATTTCCCTAACAGCCACGGCTCTGGGAATTCCTTGGACTGTTACCGGATTTCCCTCTTTGTTCAGGCAGGTAAACCTCTTGTTACGACAATTCAGAAGGGCATGGTGTTGGTACAACCAGTCCATCCCAATTAAGCAATCGTATGATCCTAAAGGAAAAATGTTCAATTCAGCCTTAGTGCTCATTCCTTTCATGTCCACTAAACATGACTTAACCAATTCAATGACCTTCCTCTTGGTCCCTGTGGCCAACTTCACTAACCAAGACTTTTCATGTTTTCCTAGGATCTATATAACTATGGCTAGCCCCTGAATCAATTAAAATAACAAGTGGTCGGTTGTTGATCGTACCTTCCACTTCAATCATGTGCGATTGAAATTTTGCTTGTTTGTTGTCCAGGGCTGCGTAGATCCTCGACATTCTTCCGCCCATATCCTCCACTGTTTTAGCTTGCTGAACAGTATGGACAGTTCTTGCTTTGTCTTTTCTGTGGGGGCAGTCTCTGTACCTATGATTCCCTTTACAGCCCCAACACTCCATAGATGGAGACCTTGGCATCTGCTCACTCTCTTCAACTTTCCTGGGGTCTCCAAAAGATGATTGTCCCCAAGGGTTGTTCTTGAAAAAGGGAGGCATGTTTCCCTTCTACCTCTGTTCTTTCTTAAACCTCTTCTGGTCATCCCAAGCCTTCCGAAAGGTAGGCTTTTCTCTTTGCTATTCGTATAAGCATTTCACCCTTCTTATTGTTTCTTCCATAGTTTTAGGATCATCATATTGAATCTTGTCACCAATGGAAGGTGGCAGTCCACTCAGATACCTCTGAATTTTAACAGCCTCGTCTTTGATGAATGGAACATACTTCAGTAGTTCCAGAAAACTTTGTTCATACTCATCAATGGTTATACTTCCCAACTTGAGTTCGAAGAACTCCTTCATCTTTCTGTCATAGTATCTTTTGGTCAGTTATTTCTTCTCAAAATACCTCTTAAACTCCTTCCACGTGATCTCTTTTTCTCTGATGTGTTGCACTTGCACTAACTGATCCCACCACATGGATGCTTTTCCTTTCAGCTGGTACATTTCAATTCTTCCTTCTGCATGGGTAGAATAATTCTACAGTTGGAAGTATTTCTTCATACCCAACAACCATATTTCAACATCTTCTTCCTTCCTATGTTCACCATCGAATGTAGGCGGTTAATCTTGTTGATTTCCCCTTTCAATTCATCCCTTCCAGATTTTCGGTGCTTTCTGGTAGGAGACGAGCTCGAACTACCACGTGTTCCCCTACTGGAATGTCTTTGGGAGCGACTAATATGTCATCTACCACTCCTCAACCTCCTTTTCCTCTCGGGAGTCCTGACGCTTCTTGATCTCCTTCTTCTCCCAGGGGTTTTGTGACTCTCCATCTTACTTGAGTCTTTTCCCTTCTCAAGTTTCCTCTCTATTCTTTCCAGGCTCTTCAAAATTTTTTAATTTAATACACCCTGTCGATCCCTGACTTTCATGAGATTTCGACTATTAGCTCGAGGAGCCTGGGCCTCTCTTTGCAATCCTTCAATGATTTTCATTATGTGTCCTTCCTTATCCTTTTCTTTTCCGTGCCCATTGGAGTTCTATCCTTCCACTTCCACATTGACATCCTTTCCTTCCCGTTCGTCCCCTGTTTCGGAGGCAATCTGCACCTTTTCCCATTCCATACTTGGTGTTGGTTAACTGGAGTCCTGACCCTCATTGAACTCTGCACACACACTGTGCAATTCAATTTGAAGTTTGTCTGGCCATTAAAACTTCATGAACAATCCACAACATTTATACGCCAATACGAACAAGAACAAAAGACATTTCGATTCAAATAAGTTTTCTGAGCTCTCATTCGGCTCTGCAATTTTCGGGTCTTCGAAAATTTCGTTTTCGGCATTTTGGGACTTTTGGGCCTTCGGGTTTTCGGTCCATGAGGCTTTTAGAATTGCTTTCCTTTCCAACCCCTGACTTCCGAAATTCCAATTTACTTTACCCTCCGGGCCCACATAGCACAATGGTCACCCACAACCACAGTGGCATGTGGCACGTTCATTAGGGTCCACGTCACTTTTAACAACGTCATCGGGTCCCACCACTCTCGCTTTTCTTCTCGACCCACTGGCACGTGGTACATCTCCATGTGTCCACATCCATTCCTAGTAAAATCCAATGGTCAGATCTTTCTCAGATCTACAGTGCAAATCCTTTCGGCATTTTGGGGTTTCGGGCATCGGAAGTTCGTGCATCCACACATCTTGAACTTCCATTTGCCGAAATCCCGAAATCACTGTCTATTAAACTACTTGATCCAACGGTCAAGTTCTTCTCGCCATGATCTACGGTGTATATTGTTTCGGTATTTCGGGGTTTTGGGTTTCGGAGCTATTCACCTCTCCTCACTTCCCATCTCCCAAAACCTCAATTTCTTCCTGGACAATCAACGGTCCAGATCTCTATTAGATCGATGGTTATGGTCCAATCATGAATTCACATTTCATGAATTCTCACGAACTCACCCTTTAACCATTTCAAGTTACGAGTCAGCGAAAGGTTGATCGCTCCCCACGCGTTCTTTCTGATGGACAGTCTTGACTAATTCGGGATTTCGCGTATCACGATTTCCACACTCCTGTGCAATTCCAAAGGGCTTTAAACCCCGTGCACACTTTCCATATCTGGCGGTCATGAGGGTTCACCTTCCCTCCCGAACAGATCCTCAAGCTCCAGCACTTCTAGTGTGGAGTCCTCTCTCCCTGTGGACTTATACCACACTGGTTGCGGTTTCATAACGCCGCTATACCTCCTGAGCTTAACAACTCGTCAAGTAACTCCTTAACACTTTGGAGCAAACCAAGGTCTGAAATTGGCCTTCCAGACCCAATTTCCCCTCGCATTCTCGGTCCAAAGACCACTCCACTGGTCCATGTAGGCTTAGTGTCGAAACCTTGGCTCTAATACCAAACTGTAGCGCACCTTTTCAGCTACCATGGCTTAATCACTCTTAAAAGGAAACTTTAACACCACTTGGTACATAACTCATACAGGTATTATATAATCCACATGCATTTAAACAAATAAACACATTCTACACAGAGTATTCATATGAGTTACTGCCATAATTAACAAACAATATCGTTTCATACTAATTCATATACACAATGGAAATCATGATAACATAAGCAATAGAGTCATGAAAAACATGATTAAAACATAATTAGATACTTATCTTTTAACAGTGGTAGAATCCACCAACCAAGTGCAGGCCTTCCATGAACCTCCCAGCCTTAGACCACACTGCTCATCAGCTTAGCAGTGGGTCACCCCCGAGCTGGGACTAAGCTCCACCCCGAGACAAGGAATCCTAGGTTAGGCTGAGGTTACAGGGAAAAAAACACCCAGCCACAGGAAGGGATTCTCTCCCAGGAACCACCCACAATCACTGCCCACAGACCCTCATTCCCCATATTCTTGTTCCACCCCAGGAGTATACACCTTCTCTGTCACCTGGACAGTCCTTCGGCTGCTAACCTCCCTTGCCTTGGGTTACAACAACATACCGGACCGGAAGTCTCTGGGCTCTGTGGCAGCTACAGGGTTCCTTCCAGGAGTTCTCTCCTTCCTCTGCGCACTCTCTCGCCTGGAGAGAATCGCTCACAGGTCAAAAAACCTCCCACGCAGTCCAGCACTGCGTGGCCACACAACCAACGAAAAAACAGACATGAATTTTTCCACAGGCTCAACAATGGCAAAATGGATTAGGGTCACAGCTTCGAGACAGAGATCTCACGCACAGGCTTGATCTCGGGCAGTGGATGCACACGGATTCTCCAGACACAACACAGGCTTTTTCCATTCAAACAGAGGTGAAACTGGCTCTTTCAGAATCGATCACAGGCTTCTGGTTTAGTACGGAGGTATACACGGGTTTTTCAGTTCAGAAGGTGTACAAGGTTTTTTTGCGGAGCTTGGGTTAGTCGTACTACTCAGAGCTCATACACCCTCAGGCAGTCCGCTCCAATGAGAGAGTGAACCCCCCTCATGGTCCATCCAAACTATTTTATTTGCATGCACCAGGGTAGACACTTGTTGCCCTGGAGACTGCATGCGTTCCACCAACACGCATCACCTTCCCTTGGTCAGGAACTTAGGATAAAAATATAAATGGCACATGTTCTTTTGGAATAATAATAAAATATTATTCCTAGGGTTAAACCCCTAATCCCTTGCCTTATCTGTGGAAACTCAGTCCCCCTTCACTCATTCATCGTGGTTGGTCTGCACCTGGCGGTGTTTTCAATTTTATTAAATGTTTTGGCATATATACAAGTACAAAATCAGGCCCTTGGCCTCCAACCCTTAGGCTCTTTGGCCTAACAATCACATAAGCCCACCGGCTTATACAAACTTGGCTCACCAGCCTATAACACATATTTACAATTCATTTCATACATCATATTTACAATTGGGCTTGGCCTTGGGGACATTACAAGTTCAACCGAATTCTTGATATACATAATTTAAATTTCAATACATTAAAGTTTTTATTTTTCATTCAAATGTCATCAGACACGCCTTTGCACGATGAACTTGATTACGAATTTTTGGGAAATCTGTCTGGAAAGCCTTACACTCTACAAACCAACATCTTTGCGAATGGAGGAGATTGAGCATCTTTGTAACAAATAGGCCAAGTGTAAACACTAGACATATTTGCAACTTCGTCTATACATTTAGTTGCAGACCTAGAAATACCTTCCTTGCAAGTTATGGGAGAATGGATGGCCTTGATCCGGATGGGGAATTCAACAGAAAGATAGCTCCTTCAATACAATATTTCTCGGCTCGCAGCATTAGTTGGGTGGGTGATCTCTCTTCTCAGAGGAGCTAGTTGTAGGTATGTATTGCCTTTGCATCAAAGAGAGTATTCTCATTAGGACATGCCTTATAAAACTTGATATATTCTGATGGCGATAGCTGGAGGATATTGAGTATCTCTGTAACAAATAGGCCCGTCCACACCAAAGAAATAAGCTCGCCCACACCAAAGAAATGTTGATCTACTATGCAGTCAGATTATTCAAATTTACGAACTCTGATATGGACAAGAGGTTCCGACCTTTGCATATTTTTTTTTTTTTGTGTCTGGAGGAATCAACAACTAGTTGGGCACGTGCTCGCGTTACACGTGGCCGTGTTATCCAACCGCTACCACTATAACCTCCAGGTGTGCCCATGATGCCCCTTACGCGGCACACAAGGTAAGTCGGGGGGAGTTGAACTCGAAACCTCATGGAACTTCATTTTCACGGCACTTTCCAATTGAGCTGCCCCCCCGGGGGCTCCGACCTTTGCATATTATCAACATATGTTTTTCTATAATTCTCAGTTGTTGCCTCAACACTTCACAACACACGCAGTCTCCATTAATACTCTGCCTTCCCACGCTAGTTCGGCTTCTATAATTTCAGAGTCTAGTCAAAGGATCCACTAGCTTTCTACCTCTCCCTGGCAAGGACTTGTTGCTAAGCAAATCCCCTTGTTATATATTGCAATGTAAATGTGTGTATCTATCTATCTATCTATCTATCTATCTATATATAATTGTATTATTTTGTTGTTTTAATTTTACAAAATTTTAATCGTATGAATTTTTGTGGTAATAATATTATGATTAATGTTGAGGTAATGATTTTATTTCATTACAAATTTAAAGAGGAAAATATTTGATTATCTTACATTTCGTTGATTAAGCTACTTGTACCTTACACAATTAAAGGTGCTTGCAATAACTTTGCGAATAAATAAATCATATACTATTGAAAATAGAGAGTTAAAATGTTATGATCCAAGGGAGACATATATGGGGTTAAATGTATATGATATGACCCCAAGGGGGGGCATATATGAAGATAAATGTATATGATATGACCCAAGGGGGGGCATATATGGGGATACATGTACATGTAATGTGTAAATGTATAGGAAATATGGTCAGTCTAATAGTAAAGGGGCTTCACGTGTAGTGTGTGAATAGGTATATATAGAGATCATGTATTCATTACCGAGACATGTGAATTGTGATGTATGAATGTATTTGGATATTTGAAGGAGGTTCTCATATTCTTTAAGGAGTTATTGTGTAACTCATCTCTCTTATCTATATTGGATTTGTGCTCCATGCTCACATTGGTGTGTACTTGTGTTTTATTATGATGTCTTAATCATTTGACTCATTACATTTGGTATCAGAGATCGATCTTGGGATTTTGCTTCTTCAAGTGAGTCATCTTGGCATTTTCGCTATAAAAAAATTCAGCTTCTAGGTTGTTATACTTTAGGAGATATAGTCTGTGGAAGTTAGGGATTTTTACTAGCCCTGAAATCAATCTCAAATGAGCCATTTTGAGAATTTCACTATAAATTTTTCTTAGTGATGTTTCAGACTATGAAATTTGTGGAATACTGAGAAAATATAAAACATTTCACTTGGTAAAAATTTCATAGTTAGATCATTTTAATTTCTGAGATATAATCTGTGAAATGTAAGGTTATTTGACTAGTCCTATAACTAGTCTCAAACAAGTGTTATGGATAAAACAATCATATCTACTTGAGTGAGGATCCAAATTTAGTGCCACTAGTTGCATTTGAAATATGACAATCCATAGCATTTTTGCTACAAGTTTTAGAATAAAGTATTAATTATTGAACACATGACAGTATGTACAAGTTCACTCTCAAAAAAAGGCCAAAAATCAGAAAGGTTTGGGAAAGTTTCCATAACTTTTATTTGGCACATCAAATTTTGGCCAGACCCATGGCATTGTAGAGAAGAAATATTAGAGTACTATAGGCCAAAATTTCAGACTCAAAAGGGTCAAAATTTCAGAAATACATCTGAAGGAAGGTTGACCAAGAGGATAGACTCCAAATCAAGGTTTCAAAGACCTAAATTAAGAACCAATATCAATAACTAAATTTAGTGGAGATGAAGATAAATATGAAATAAATCTCAAGGAATGGTTGAGGATGCTAAAGAAAAATGATTTGAGTCCTTTTAGGGAATATTTTTTCTTTTGGGAGGGGGGAGCCTATAAGTGGTGGAATAGATTTGATGAAGATACTAGACTCTACTTCACATGGAAAAAATGGAAGATATGCATAAAATTCAACTAGAATTAAAAGGAATCAAAAGAAAATGTCTCAAAAATGAAAAAGGATAATGAAGAGATAAGAAAATATGTTACAAAGAAGACGAGTTCTCCAAGATGCAATCCCGTAATGAATCACTCATTAAGGAAGTTAAGAACTTAAAGAAAGAAAAAACTAGCAAAGAAAAGTGGGAAAATGATGATTGAAGGGAAGATTTGAAAAAATAAATATGAAGATATATGTAGATTACAAAACCATAATAAAAAAATCTATTGGATGAGGTTAATAAATTGAAAGAAGAAAATAAAAATTATCAAAATCAAGAAGAAATAGGGATCTTGGATGAAGAATCTACCAAAAGACTTGAAAAATAAAATTGTAATAAGGTTGAGGAATCCCTAAATATTAATAAGGTAAAATTAGAAATGCAATACAAAATTTGATAAATAGGGTAACATTGCAGCTTCAAAAGGAGAAAAAAGATAAGATTCAAGAAGGTCACCATAATATATTTGAAGAAGTTGAACTTCATCTAGAGGATGTACATGTCAAATATGATGGTATTATCTTTAAGGCTAGAGTAATCAAAGACCAAGAAAAGGGGATACATGATGCCATTGTATCCGAACTAAAGATAAATGAAATGCATGTGCAATGTGAAGGAAAACTGTCAAACGTGAAACCACATTAATGCTCTCATTACCAGGAAAGATTTCAAGGAAGACAAGAAGGTTGATGTTGGCATTATCAAAGAATAAGATGGAATATTTGTCAATATTCATGGAACAAGGAATCACAAAACCACTCTTCAAAAAGCTATTATCAGAGACCAAAAACCACTACAAATTGGAGAAGCTACAACAACAATACATGGAATCAAAGGAAACAAAATTATGCAACAACTAGCCAACAAAGATTAAGAAAAAAAAAATGATTTTGGATGGATGGATCATCATCAATGGAATGAAGAAGGAAAGAACATAAGAAAATCATATTACTTGGTGTTGACTCAAATTTTCATCACCTATATAAAAGCTCACAAATTATTATGAAACCTATGATTATCTATACTATATAACTAATAGGTGGGTTCTCCAAGGGTTAAATGAAAAAGTTTGATCTTCTAAAGATTTTCCCGACATGACACATTTCAGTTTTGTCCCTTTAAACCATTGTTTCATGGTTATTTTGGTCATGCATATGTTTGATATTTAAAAAGGTTCACATGCATGATGTTTTGGATGCAAGTAAAGATTTAATATCATGGAAACTTTGAAAGTTCTAGAAGCATTCTTATTCAAAATATTCAAGGATCATTGCAAATGATTAACACATGTATAAGAGCTTCGAGTTATACAAGCAATTTTCTTTACAAAATTATGCAAACATGTCAATTCCAAGTTATATGATGTTTGGGACAAACTTGATACATGAACATCATTATGTGCATCACTCGTATCTTGCGTTTTGATTGCATGGTATAAGGTGTTGGTTCTATCATTGAAGCACTCTACTTAAAAGTTACACTTTAATTATAGTTTGTATCAAAGGTTTGACATAAATTACAAATGTGAGTCACATTGGTTTATGGATTTTAAGTTTTGGTTAATGGTGTTAACAAAAGTGAAAGACTCATATAAAAGGAGCTAGAAACATGACATATGCAGTCATATATGGTTCATAGCTGACATTTGGGGCTCATATATTTTATAGCTTTATCATTACATTGCATATGTTAAAGTGTTGAATGTTTTGAAGTGAAATCCATGTGGTATATTGTTTATGATATGGATTGATTCAAAGTTATGAGCAACAGGATCGAGGTGTATTTGATGTGATACAATAGCAAGCCTCCATACTACAAGGTTTTTTTATTAATGACATGGCATACATATTAATGGAATATTGGTTGGAAACATCGTCGAAGCTTTCCATGCATTGAAGGCAAGGAGACATGGGTAATTGCTCCACAATACCACACCCAATTACCCTTGTATCACCTTGGATTATTGTCATTTGTGTTTATAGAAGCCGAATAAATGAGCTCTGAGCTATGTTAACCCAAACCCTCACACCTGACAGTTTTGGTAACAAACTCACCTTCCAATCTTGGTTTAAAGGACACCATTCTACAAGGTATGAATTACCAGTTCATTTTAGATATGATACGATGCATTTGTTTGATTAGATTTAGCTATGGTTGCATGAATTATGTGCATAAATGTCCTCTCTTCCCCTTCTCCATAATTTCTTGAAAATGAGAAAGATATTTCCTTACAGAATATTGATAGGATTCATGTTTTCTTCCTTCATATTCACACTTTCCATATCATTTTATAAATAAAAGATGAAAATTTTTACAGTCCTTATTTGCATATGATTGAGATTCGAGCTCAAAATCTCTTTATCTACTTAGTTCTTTGTTCATTTTGGGACCACCCATTTATTTATACAGTTATGGAAATCATGGTGTTGTTTGATTTGTGTTTGGGTCATACTATAAAGGACAATTATTTGTCCCAAATGGGTCAAACTTACACTACTGCAAGGTGCATTGAAATCCAACGGGATTTTGTCGGTTTTTAGAGTCCACACCATTGAAAATTTGACAAGGTCTTTGGCCCCAATGTCTTTGATAGAACAGTGGCAGTTATTTGACGTTTACAATGTCGACAGATATCCGACGACATCATTGTCGGTCTACCGAGGACCATGGAATCCATAAAATGGTGTACAATAGGATCTCCTTCTGACGATACATCATTGGCTTTTCGACGTTCCCATAATTGAATAGCTGGCTAACAATCCAATGACAGGCGCCCATCGGAGGTGTAGCACCTCTGTCAGATGCAAAATATTATTGACGAAGAACCGACGACCATATTCCCAGTAGAGATCCGATGATCCTACAATGCGTCTGACAGAGGTGCTACACCTCTGATGGGCACCCTTCGTCGAAGATCGAATGATGTGCGAATATTTTAAAAACAACACACACACACACACACACACACACACACACACGTATATATAATTCGATATTGATTCATGGAGTGAATACACAGTTTTTGTCGATATATGGAGGGTTAACTTCTAGGTCGTTAGATCATGGGAATACCATTAGGTCACGATTGTGAAGTAAAGAACAACCTCAATCATCCATCTCAACTAATGATTAAGTTAGAGCCATTGATCATCAAGGATTGGGGGTGATCAATATTCATCGGAGTTGTGGGAATTGGAGATCAAACCGTCCATCGAGGACATAGGTCAACAGAGAAGAGAGAAAGTGCAAATTGAAGTTTCAAGGGAGTTATTTATCAAGAGGTAGTGTTCTTTGATCAGTATCATCAAATAACTCGGCTACATTTAGACATAGGGTATATGCACACAATGGAAACAAAGTTAACGAACTATCATGCTGAAATGAGCAAGCCGTATATCTCATGATGAGATTAAATCGTGGTCGTTGATCTGGGCCAGTGTTGCAGTTATAGTTTAAGCACCCATTTGTTTAGCGCTTGGTCACAACCTTCATTCATATGGATAATAGATCCAAAGAGTAAGCACTCAGTCATTTCGGTTGAAAGGTAAGAACCTTTTATTTGGCTATGGTTTGAGCTCTTAATCATATGATAATGGGAGTAAACAGGTAAGAAGACACATACAACATGTGGAACCTTGTTTATTAGCTAGGGAAATATGGAGGACATAAACAATCCTTTTGAAGACTCCCATGGAAAAAAAATTCTGATTTTATAGGATATAGGCCCTGGTGGGGATATCACTGGATCAAATAAAGCTCCCAAACCCAAAACTATAATCAAGACCTTTTACCTGTGCATGTAGAAACCCAACTCAGCTAAATTTGCACAATGCTAAAAAAACTCCAAAAACACAATCTAAAATAGAAAAAACCATCTTCCCCAAAAAAAACGAGAATCCTTGCCCCAAAATAAGAATTAAAAAAAATAGAACTCGACTACTCATACCATATATAAATATACCAATTCATTGTATCCTTCTGCTAATTATACAATGGAACTTGAACTTGGGTTAGCATGTACACATTACTTGTAAATGGGTTTCCAAATGAAGCATAAGGAACAAGTGTCACAAGAAAGGATTATTGTTTATATGCTCCCAACCAAAGCAATTAATCAATTGAATGTTGTGTGTAAGAAAAAAATGATTTTTATGTATGGGGATTTGTGCAATGAATGATATAGGGGCATTGTACTCAATCCAACAAAGCAATGTACCTATGGTAGAGTATCAAATAAAAAATGGTATTGTTGATAACAATAGAGAAGTGAGTTTATGAGTTGTGTGTATATCATTCATTCAATGGAAATAATGGATAATGTCATTGTGCTAAGAATTTAGAGAGAAACCCACAGTAAACAATACACATATAAATTACGATGAAGGACAACGATTTTCCCCTAGAGACCTAATTTGGGAAAGTCGGCATTGAATGGAAATCCTTAGTCTATTATTATTGGCTATACAAACAACTATAGAGTATCATGACTTTATAGGCCATTAATAGTCTACTCTACATGAATTTTCAAAATCTCACTACCAAGTTTTGCCAAAGGAACCCATTCTTCATTCTTTTGCATGTTTTTATTCATTTTATGGAAAGTTTGCTAGTGGCAGTGAGAAGGTTAGGAATCTATGTCTCTTTAGCTCCTATTTTTCAATGCTTTCTTTGCCAACTTGTCTTGACTCTAGCACTCCCTATTTTGTCTTCTTGCAACTAGTGGGGGTGTTGTAGCTTGGTGGGTAAGTAAGTGACTGAGTGTGTGGTGAAAATGCTAACAATCACCCTCACCTATTCATAATTTCTACTCTACTTCTCATTCACTAATTATTTATGAGTCATTCCATTCATGGTTTTATATTTATTTTGGATCACACCTCCCCAATGGGATTATTTGGGTTCCCAAAAGCAATTTTGTGGAGGAAATGGAAGCACATTGCCTCCAATATTCTCTCCAAAATCACTACTCCATTAGTTATGAAGGATACATTCTTCTTGTTTTCTCTATTCAAGTTGTTGGTATTCCTTTCTTCCATTTCTACCAAAGGTGTTCTTCCTTTTCTTGTGTGTTTATTGGTGATCTAGGCCTATCCGCCTTTAACCAAGTGATATTTTTTCTCTTTCCTTTAGGAAATTCCATCCCTTTCCCATAGGTATGGGATACCAAACATCACATCACAAGAATTTGGTGGTGCAACTTTGTGTTCTACTTCAACAACAAAATGGATTGGATCACATGTCTTAGGAGGATCATTAGAGACATTCCTAAGGTGCCATTCTCATGATAGCATTGCATTTTTTCTGAGTGTATCTTCATGAAAAATATATCTTTATATGTTGACGTATTGTAGTAGAGATATCACATATAGGCAATGCATGCAACTTCTTTCCTTCTAAACTAAGTTAAATATGATTCTAGCTTGATGAGTAACAACCTCTACTTGTGTCTTTTAATGACATGTGTGCATACAAATCTTATCCACATGGTTTGGTTTAGAAAACATGTGCTTAATTGCTATCCAGAAGAATGTCAAACCTTGGTGCTCATTGGCTGACAATGATGGACATAGTAGTAGGTTGGTTCATGGATGAGCTAGTTTGGGTGCCCTTACACATGGTAAGGCATGCCAAAAACATTGGGTAAGCTTTGGTTGGTTGTGACATCAGGTTACAAGGTTGGACAATCATGCCTAACCTTTATACACTCATATTTTATTTTACTCTTACTCTTTAACTTATAAATGGAAAAACAACATACATTTCAATATCCTAAAAATACCATGTTTGAGTTGGATGAGCTTAGTGTACCAAAAAATGATTCATTTAATCTAGGTTTTTCATTAATGAAATGAGTGGGCATATATACCTAGTTGTCTAAAAACAATGTCTTTGAGTACCAACAATTGAGAACACATTTGTCACATGATATTTAACCCAAAATGAAGTCTTTGGGAATGAAAAGAACAAGCTAATGAAGGTGTACCCCTTCTAGATACATGATAATATGAAACATGAAAAAAAATAATAATAATAAAACCTCCACATAATATTACTTAAAAAACAACAACAAAAACAAACTTAAAGTTGATTGGCAGGGGATCACCTTAGTTTTCCTTGGTTGGTTGATTTATGTTTGATGCCTCGATTGATAGTTACCAATAGAGTTCTTGTTAAGTATTGCAGGAGGATCTCTTCCTTTTCTTGAAAATGAGGTGGTCCTGATTGATCACAATGAAGAATACATCATCAGAATACATCGACACTTAAAGAATCAACAAAATAATATAATAAATTAACAAACATTTTTATGAATAAATAATAATTAAATAGAATTGAGTTCATGAATACTTGAATGAGATCCTCTTGGTTTTGAGAATAATTTATTGGAGTAGTATAATCTTGAAGAAAACCTCCCTCGATTTGATGGAGCAACAACGAAGTCAACATTGACTTTGTTGTTGCTCTGTTGGATCGAGGGAGGTTTTCTCCAAGATTACCCAAATCCTAATTTATTCTCTACTGAAAAGGTCCAACCACATGAAGGTGGAAGCTCTTATGGTCCCTACCCCTTCTCACATCACTCTCAATTATGAAGTACCTAATCTATCTACTAGAAAATTGTTGAAAGCAACACATTAAGATTCATGCATAGACACTAGCAAAACAAAAAATTCATGAAGAAACATATGTGGTTTTGAATAACATATAACATATAACATATAACATTGATTCATTAACATATAACATTCATGCATTCATTCATTAATCTTAGACAAAAAATAGTTGAAAGCAACACATTCAGATTCATGCATAGACACCAACAAAACATCAAATTCATGAAGAAACATATGTGGTTCTGAATAAGATATAACATATAACATTCATTCATTAACATATAACATTCGTTGATTCCTTAACATATACCATCCAATCATTCATTCATTAATCATAGATGCAATATATTTCATCTCAAAAAAATTTATCATCAAAAATATGTTTTATGGTTTAGTATGTTTCTAATTATATAACTATAGTACAATCATTTCTTTTTTTGTTTCTTCATTTTTAAAATGTATTTAGCAAGGACATATTCAGGTCCTTCCCCTCTACTTTGTTTGGCCCCTCCATGTCTTACTGACAACCTCATCGTGTACTCACGACGTCTAGGTTGATGCAAGGTGGGGGGGTAGGATCATTGACTGCAATAAGAAAGAAATGTTAAATTAGTGTTGTTTATTATTATTATTTCTTGTATTTCATTAATAAAAAGAGAATTATAGTGTTCTTTACCTTATTCAGTAGTGAAGGAAAGAAGAGTAGCTGGGGATGTGGCCATATGTTCCTCTCTTTTTTTTCCCTCATCCTCTACATGATTTGGAGTTGAAACATGAAAGTTTATAATTAATACAATGTTTTCAAATAATTGTTGTTAATTATAATCCATACAACATGAAATACTTCCATTACTGAGTTGCACACCACCTTCATTGGGTGGCACTCCACCGTCACTAGGATTTGTCTCACTAGTGGGGACGTTTGTTTCTTCGTTGGTTGCAACCTTCTTAAAACAAACAAACACATTAATTTATGACCGAGAATAATAATCAATATATATATATATATATATATATATATATATATATATATATATATATATCATGGTGTTCATGACACCATTGGTACTTTCTACATCCACATAATAGCTCCCCCAAATCTGCGAGAGAACATGGGGGGGCGAGCATTTTCAGAATATTGGGGCTCAACAACAAGAGCATCTAAATAGACCTATTAAGGGAACACTATGTCACTTCAAGGAATAGAGCCCATGTGGGGAGGGAAACATTCCTCCGCATAAACCACTCGAGCTAAAACCAATTGACAATAATCAATAGATTGTACAAGTAATACATTTTAAATAATCTTCGTTGATTTTATTTACCTATGTGTCGATTTCATTGATAGAAGGTTGTGTTTGCCACAAGATTTTTCTGCATTCAACCACGTCATCATATCCTTTTTTGAAAGAAATCTTAAGGTCTTCAGGTGTTGGATCTTCTTTGAACTCCAAGCCCCGCAATTTGGCATATCAACATGAATTTTGCTTCTTCCGTGATATTAATTTAAAATTGTTAATAATATATTATTTGGATGCAATTGATTTTTTTGTACTTACAATTCTTGCAGATAGTTTCAAGTAACCACCTAGGCCAAGTTTTTGCTCCCCATGTTTTGTTATCCTGGCCGTGATGGATTTGGATGTGTCTTGGAGATTGTATTGAACAGTTTCAAAAACATAATTAGATGTTGCAATGACGATAAAGCATCATAATTACATTATTAGAAGTGTCACATACCTTCCTGAGCCAGGTCTTTCCTTGTTTTAAGAGAATCTTCTCCTTTTCATTATCAATTAGGGCCTTCCAATCCCTCTATAGAATCATTGGAGGATGCTCATACTTCGGTTTATTTTGTAGATGAACCCTATATTGGTCCGATAGATGTTTTAAATGTTCACTTTCTTTTGAGGTGACTCGGGATTTGTTGAAGGTACCCTCACCGAACATGCCAACCAACTTGTTAATGAGTTGTTCTTTTAAATTAGAACTTTGGAGATTCCACCTTGTGTGCATGGTGGCCCCAAACATATCCAAAGTCAACTCATTCATGCATTTATAAAAAATATTGTTTCTTGCAAAACAATATTATTGTTAGTTTAAAAAAAACTCACATTATACAGAAATTTCAATTAGATTGTACATAATAATTAAAACACTTAATTCTTACATACCTGGAAGCCTTTGTATTTTCATGGGGATCATGTCATCCTCTACCAAAAAGGTAATCAATAGTGTTATCATGCTAGTGACATGGGAAGATCTAGGAAAACATGCTTCAATATTTCCAATGTCACCTTTTGCATCCACATTATCCCCTTCACATTATGGTGTGTGAGGGGGTGAAGTAATGACAGAGACACTGGCGGGTGTATCTGTATGGATACCATTATGATGCGGTGTCAGTGTACCAACGATGTTGGTACCAACACCAAGCTCTGCACAAACATACTCATGATCCATTACCCATAAAAAAATCATGTAAAAAGAATGAGTTTTTTTATAAAGGACTTGTATGAGTATAAAAATAAAATCATAAATAAATAAATGGGACAATTAAATATGTTTCTTACCCTATATTGGTGAATTTGATGCACAAGGAATTTCATTATTTCATCTTTCTCCTGTGTCCGTGATTCATTCATAATCAAAGAAGTGAGTTCCATGTTTAATTTTTTAACAAGATTCTTTGTTGTTTCCATAGGGGTGGTAGAGGCATAAATTGCTTCTTCAGTAAGGTCTTCATCAGGAGGAGGTGTGGACTGTGTTAAGACTGGTTCCTTCCCCTTGACACCCTAGGACAATGTATGCAAAATAAAATTAGTTCATGAATATCAGGTATGGGAAAAAAACATGGCATGCTAAAAACATCAAAGTAAAGAGTGAATAAAGAACATAAGGAGTGATTTGTGTGGACATTGCAGTGACTTAGAACATGTGTGACAATATAATACAATAAATGATAATCATAAAATATAAGTCATTGATTACAGGTTGGGTAAAATAGTATACATACTACCCCCATAATAGCAGCATGTGTATCTATTCTATTCAAATTGTAATCAATCAACAACTCCTCCCCTGGAGCTATTGATTTTATTGCACATATGAATACATGATTTCCATCACACCCCTCAAATACAAAATTGGGTTTCTTATTTGTGGTCACAGGTTATGTATTTTTTATAAACCCTACAATATTCCCCGATGATTTTGGCCTTCCATCAATATACATAGATGCTCCTTTATGTGGATCATTGTCTTTTAGATGTATATAAGTTGTATCCACACCATATATCCACATGCTTTTTATATATTCGACTAGACGTATCCAATCTCTGTAGATGTAATAGGGTCTGACATACTCCATCAATTTAGTTATTTCGTCGTAACAAACCTTTATGCCATCCATGGAAAATATCCCCAAACCATGTAATGACGATGGAGAAATGCGGTATATCCTTTCATTGACGTAGAAATCAATGTTTATCTAAGGAAGATCCTTGGGCACCAATCGTTTCACTAGATTTTTTTACCTCAAGGGAACCTCGATGTCATCTATGCTCTCATCATCATAAGAACATGAACCCCCTTTAGCAAGAAAAAATTCCATGTGTCTATCGATTTTTCTTCTGATCTTATCACCTCTAGTTGATCTCTGCTTGTTAGACCCATTATATGACTCTCTTTCAACCTCTATTTTTACTGAACTTCCATCACTTGAAGAAGGTAGATATGAAAAATACCTATTTGGTTGTATGTTCTATAACACTCCATCAAATGACACAAACAATTAGCGAGTGTCAAATGATGAAAAAAGCAGTATTTTAGCAAAACAACAAGCTCAAGAAGAAAATTAGTATCCACTAACAGAGGGAATCATGAAATTCATTTGATGTTTATTCATCCATTTAGAGTGGAAACGAGGCATCTCATGCCATATGAACTTTCCAATTAGGGAACATTTTTATTCCAATAAAATATCATAATTGTGGAGGCTTCTTCTGGCAAAAATTCTTCATTTTTTTTAGTAAAAATGACTAAGGTGTTTTGACACATTCAAGTGCCATGGGATATCACTTCATGAAAATTCTTTTCTTCTTCAAAGGAGAACCAAAAAAATCCCTTAGTTAGGCTATAGATGTCATGTCCCCTCCCAAATGATCCCCAGAGGGGAGGGATGCACTGTCTTAGGGGGATCCCTGTAAGCCACAATCCCAAGGGCAAGGGAGAGTTGTAAGTACAAAGTAAATAAAAATATGTTGAGCTGACTCAATAATAATTCTGCTGAGATGACCCAATAATAATTTTGTTGAGTTGACTTTATCCAACATGCACATGAGATCCAAATTATCTGAAACTCGGAGGTGTTGCCTCGGTCCTATACTCAGGTTGTTTAACCCATTTTACTACTAAGGTTTGGTGAGTCTATCTCACCCTAGCTCAACACACTTCAATTCTAGAAACAATCGAGCACTATGGAGGTTTCTGCTAAGGTCGAGGGTTGGATTTCTTACCTAGGCTTCCACAGAGAACTGAGAGAGGGATGAGCCTGCTACTGATTGGTGCACTGTGCATGAGAGGGAAGATTGAGCACACTCTAGCACACTCTATTTGTATTTGGTTTCAATGCTTACTTTCCTTCTTGAGGTGCCAAGGCCAATGACATAACAATGGACTGCAACAATGCCCATGGAAAAAACTTTAAACTTTGTCACACATCACCATGATATCATTCATTGTCTAAGAATAGAGGGGCTTCTGCAGTGCAATATATTAGATATCATTTTCAGGATTAAATGCATAGTGTAAGTCATTAATCTATGACCCATATCCCTGAGTATTAGTCGCAACTGACCAATAATTCTCATGATTTGAATAGTCCACTTAGCACTCATTGCATCAGGGGATGCTCATAGGGGTGAAGAAATGGGATTGAAACCAACAAAATGAATCACATAGCATCAATCATCACTTTCAGGGCTTGCACCCGGTAAACCAGGACTTCCTAGGTGGTCACCCATCCCAAGACGCCTCTAGCTCAAGCATGCTTAACTGTGGAGTTTTCCCCACAATCAATCCCACTTAACTTGCTACCCCATTTGCAAAACCATAGCAAGTATTATGCCTTATGAACTATCCAATTAGAGCTCCCTTCACTCTTATTATTTAAGCGTAGAGGGGCTTCCACAGTGCAATACATTAGATATCATTTTCGGGATTAACTGCGTAGTGTAAGTCATTAATCTATGACCCATATCCCTAATTATTAGTCGCAACTGACCAATAATTCTCATGATTTGAATAGTCCACTTAATACTCGTTGCATCGGGTGATGTTCATAGGGGTGAAGAAATGGGATTGAAACCAACGAAATGAATCACATAGCATCAATCATCACTTCCAGAGCTTGCACCCGGTAAACCAGGACTTCCTAGGTGGTCACCCATCCCAAGACGCCTCTAGCTCAAGCACGCTTAACTGTGGAGTTTTCCCCACAATCAAGCCCACTCAACTTGCTACCCCATTTGAAAAACCTTAGCAAGTATTGTGCCTTATGAACCATCCAATTAGAGCTCCCTTCACTCTTATTATTTAAGCATAGAGGGGATTCCGAAGTGAAATATATTAGATATCATTTTCGGGATTAACTGTGTAGTGTAAGTCATTAATCTATGACCCATATCCCTGGGTATTAGTTGCAACTGACCAATAATTCCCTAAAATTACTTACACTACACAGTTAATCCCAAAATGATATTTAATCATTAATTTTTGTTCAAATGAAGTTCATAGGAAATTCATGACATCGTCTTAATAGCCTGGCTAGACCAATTCTATAATGGCTTCCTCTGATCAATATTTGTTTTTGTGGGTTACTTGTAAAATCCCTATTTCTCCTTTAACACTATAGGACCAAGGGATAGGTCTATGGGCTAACACATAATTCGTTTTGGCTCGAGGCTTACTTACTTAAGCATACAATTGAAAGCTGTGACCCTGGTCTAATCCCACACCCAAATCATGGTCATAGATCCTCAATCCTAGGGATATATCTTTATCCACTGAACAATCAAATGGAAGGACGATCCAATGATTGTGTTTTAATCAACCATTGTGATCAACAACCTGTGTGTCTCCAACATGGTGGAATGTTAGTAGCTTGTCCACTGTGTACATTAATCCTGGAATGTCACGTCGCCAAATCAATCGACAATCTAGATATAAAGCACGACCTCTCCAAAAAATTAATGATCATGCAACTTCAATATGCGCTATGGATCTTCGTCGTTGGATCTTCTCTTGTCTCTGATCGACGGTGTTGATTTCAATTCATTTACTTGGTCAATGAGAATGAAGGATTGTTGATCTAAATATGATCAATGATCGACGTTTGATATCGATACCTCATTCTCATCCTGAACGAATATGATCCGACGATCCCAATCCCTTCATTCTAGATCTGACGGTTGAGGACTAAAGGTCCCGTACAATATAGATTCTTACAATTTCTTTATAAAATTAAAAATAATCCAATTCCTCGCTGGAAATATGACATTCTCCATCATATAGGTTTAATTATATTGTTTTTTCAAGTTCTAATTCTGTGTTATAATGTGGCAGGGCACATGCGATATACACCATAGATATGAAAGGAGCGGATGATCGATGACGTTTGTGTTTTGACTTAAATGAGATTTAATAGATTTACTTCCGCCTAATGTGACCTCACCAAGCAATACCGACATAGAAACGTGTCAGGATGATATACCACCTCGCGAATTAACAAATTGCTCTCAATACCATTTTATCATTGCACGCGGTGCATTTAGTGAAACCACTCACCATTTTTGAAAAAACCATTGGTTTTTAGGTAAATAATCACATTTCCATTTAAATATTCATAATTAGTCTTGTTTATAAATATTTTAATAAAACAAAAATCCCGAAAAACCCTTTTTCATATGTTTTCTTGTCCATATTTGATTGTTACTGTTATGAGACCGTGGAATCTTCATCAGAGAACAATCTTATCACTAATTTCATCGGTAAACCTATAATTCGTGACAGTCAAATATTTCGGGTAATATCACAGATACCTTTCTTGATTATAAAAATGTCAAATCTTACAAAAGAAAATCAACCCAAAACCCTACCAAATGAAGAAATATGTTTAGATGATAGAGATGCCCAAATATTCTATCCTAACGTCTCATTTGATTTATTTGAACTACATAAACTGGCCCAGACTAGGTAAACAAACTCGAATGATTTTTTCAATGCTTGGGGTTCGAACCTAGCTCGATTTCTTGTCTTGAAAGTGTATAATTTCAATGAATTTGTGCATTTGTGTGCATAAAGATACATTGCTTCTACCAGAAGTTTTGAAACTAAGAATGGAACATTATTGTTCGATATTAAGCCTGAATCTATTTCGTAGATGCTTAGGGTTTCTAAATTCAACAATGGTCAAGTTATTAACGAAGAAACCCTAGCAGTCAATTTCAGACAAGTAGGTGTACAAGAACATCATTTTTTATCCAATCTTTGATGAAAGATAACACGGGTATCTTGCATGAACATGAAACCTACCAAACTGGTGTCTTTGTCCCAAATGTATAGGAAATCATATGTATGATATGCTCAGTTTTAGGGTATGACTCTGATGAGACTATTGATATGATTATTCTAGGATTTCTTAGAGCAATTTTCCCTCCTACTAACCAAGTAATGGTAAAATTATACATTACAGAATTCATATCAGAATCCATTCATAAGTAGCTAAGAATTTTTCTCTAAATAAATCTTTTCATTTCCAATCATATTTAGTTCACTTACTTCTTTTTCAGAGACTACAAAATTTTCAGAGTTTGTACTTGGAAACTGAAAATGAGGTTGGGGAGCTTGCTTCAGTTATTAACTGGACTCCTATAGTCAAAAGTAAGCCTAAAAATGAGGGTTTCTCTCTTTATGTAAAGTCCTTCATGTCTATAGTTTATAATCTTATGCATGAACAAAGTCCTCCCAAGATTTTCCTAGAGATTAAAATCTTGTTACATGAATCTGCAAAGACCCAATTAGGAGATTGGTTTCTTTTCAAAGATTATACAGAAATAAGGATGTATGGTGCAGATCTCAAACTTTTTAAGTTGCCAAGTTTCTTAACCATGATATTTTTTTCTTTAGGATTCATAAGGAAAAGTCGTAATGTGGATGAAGTTCATTTTATTCCCAAAAGAAAAAAGACTAAATTTAAGCCAAAAAGGGAGATTGGACCTTTCATTGTGCATACCAGGTCAACTTTACAGGTGGTGGAAACAATGCGATTAGAATTGGGTTTTGAGAAAAGAACAACTTGGCAATATGACCCTTTAGGGGTTATAAGAAAAAAAATATTGGAGCTTCAGATCACAACATATGAACATCAAATAAAACCAGATCTTGAGAAGATTAAGAATCTGAATTCTTGGGACGAAGTACAAATTTTTTTTCAGGGCCAGAAACACAAAGAAATTCAGTCAGCCCATGAAGAAAATATTGAGACACCTCAACAACAAGAGAAAACATTGAAAATAATTCTGAATCAACAATTCCAAGATTATTTGGGACCAGAGAAGGAGTAATCAAATAAGAAGCTAAAATTTCATGTTGTCATAGATGATATTTCAGAGCAAGAATCTCAAACTAAAGAAAGGGAAATGATAAAGGCTCAGAAGGAAGTTTCATATTCAATTGATACACTTCCATCAATATTCATGAAGCCACCAGAATAAGGGTCAACAAATATCAAGACACAAAGAATATTTTCCAATTTTGAGGATATGAGAAACAAAAATGAACATATCAAATAACTTTTGAACCAAAAAATTGAACCAGGATGCTTAAGATACAAGATTGTTATCATGAATAGATTTTGAAAAATGAAGGTTGAATTTATAAATTTTAGAATGAGTCGGTACAAGCATTCAAGGACAAGACAATTATAAGGAAACTAATTTTTCTTTAAATCTTGATGATATTCCTCTACCAGATAAAATGGGCTTACATAATCAGACAAGTGATATGGTCACTAGAGATATTATGAAGACTACTATTAGTTACAAAGATTGCATAAATTGAATAGTTATCTTAAGAAACAATTAAAGCAAGACTAAACAAGCTCAAGAGTGAAGCAGATGAGAGTAGAATATTTAGAGAAAAAGTTAGTTAAAATGAGGGATTATGCTACAAATGAAGAACCTATTCAAAAGATGGTAAGTGCCATGGATAATGAAATTTCTATCTTGAAAAAGAAATTAAAGTTGTCTGATGTGGATCATGTGAAAACTCTAGAGCTTCTAGTTATCCAAAAGGAGAAAGAGAAGTTGATTGAAGTTAAAAAAAAACTAAATGAATAAAATATCTCCCTACAACAACAAATTCAAGTGTTAAAATAGGGCATTGTCTCATCATCTTCGAGAAGCACATTAGTAGACAACTCAGAAGATCTAGCTAAGGCACTAACTGCTTGAATGCTAAAGAAATTGAACTAGAAGAATAAAGAAGAACAATTTCAACCTATGAAACTAAAATTAATCTTTTGAAAGATCATATTGGAGAGAAGGAAAAGCAATTGAAGAAGGTACATGGGGAAAAATCAAAGTTGCAAGAAGAATTTGATACATTGAAAGGTAAATTGTCTGTTAAATCTCATTTGATGGGGGCAACACACTTAATTTGGGATAAAATTGTAGAGCATATAAATAAAATGTGGAAAAGATTTATAATTATGGAAGAAGAGGCTTCCTTGGTCAGAAAAGTTGAAAAGGAGGTTGAAACTGCAGAACATGAATTAGGGAATAAGCCTTAGAGTGTTAACATGATTATCAAAGTGCTTAACTCCAAGAAAAAAGATGAATTAAATCAAATTTGGGTTAAATATAGAACGCGTAAAATCATGGAAGTTGAAAAGGTCCTTATTAAAAGGAACTTAATTCAACAAATTCAAAGCAAACTTGTTCACCTCAAAAGAAATGTACAATGGTATAAATCTCACTACAAAAATATGGTAGACATGGGATTACCTGAGTACTATGGTAAAAGGGGTAATTTTCTTCCTTTACCAGAATATAAACAAGTATTGATTTTAGTATGTGAAAATTCAAATAAGTTTAAAGGACCCACAAGGATGTTAAAAGGACAAACTATTGTTGAACTTTTAGACGATGACTTATTTTTATTAAGTCATTTAAAGAATTTGTTTGGAACTTCCCCAACATCTGAAGCATGTACCGAGATGGAGAAAACATATAGAAGGATGATATCATGCAAATACCCTTTAAATCAGGAATGCCAGCATATTGCACATCTACAACTTCAATTATCTGGTTGACAACCTGGAGCAAAATCAAGGATTCCATATCTATTCCTAGGATTTTGGGATTTCATTTGTTTATTTTTGTAATTTTGACCTAAGACTAGGGAAGTTGTAACCAATTTGGTTATATATTTTGTATCTATAAAAGAACAGTTAAAGAACAGAAGAGGGGACTTCTGGGGCAACAGTGTAATTGTGACATTCAAATAAGAAACAATTTTTTCTATAGAACATGAGAAATTCTAAGTTTTAATTTATCAAGTCATGTTTCCTTGTGTAATTTGTTTCATATGTAATCACCTATACTAAAATTGGCTATGAAATGATTTGTGTTGGAAGATCTGTGTTTCAATACAACATCTGCTATAGAGACATAAAAACTATGGCCATGGTACAATATTTCCTCTAGTTTACTATGAGTTAAATAAGACATGTATTATGATTTTATTTAGCTGATATATATATATATATATATATATATATATATATATATATATATATATATATATATATATATATATATATATATATATATATATATATATATATATATATATATATATATATATATAATATGAATGATTTTTATTTTTTTCTTCTATTAAAGTAAGACTTTGGATTTATGTGGGTCAAATACCCAATTTCTTGCTTTGAATTTTCTTCTCAAAATTCTACCATTCGTATATGATATTTTAAAATTGATTTGATAAACAAATTCATGCTTCTCTTTTTTTGTTCATAAATTGTTAAATTGTTTGAAGGAAGTGCCGTAAAAAAGAATCCATTTATCAAATATCTTTATTTGTGAGATGCTCTGGCATTGCTTGTTGAGCCACACGAAATATTTAAGAACAACATGAGGCAAGAAAAGCTCTGAAAATTGAAAATTCATCATGTGAAAACCTATACATGAACCATGATGTAGATCATCGATGAAAACTAGTGATGGCTCCAATGCCTCGATGAAAATAAAATAAAAAAATAATGAAAAATAATTGACCTTTTTTCTTTTTTTTAGGTATACAAATCACCCAGGCATAATTCTACATCAACTTAGGAAAAATATCATTCAACTCAAGCTCAAAATATCTCCACATGCAATCAAAACTTTAGTCAAGACTATTTATTCAATTGTACTCCATGGTTCCATTTTTGCATACATCAAGTTTCAAAGCTTATCAAATTTGGAAGGGCTAAGTGTTCCTCTTTAGATTGCATCAACCACCATCAAACAACCTATTGGATGAACAATGAAAACAAAAATTTACATTAACTAGCATACTGCATCATCTACAACACTTTTGAACATGACAACAAGAGAAAATAACATATTTCCAGTTAAGATTTCTCTACATATCTCTAAGTCAACTATCAAAATGGGCATTTTCATTCAAGAGAAACTTATTTCCATAAATCAAAATGTGCATAAAGTCATTATTTTCAAAGCAATATCAATAAGACCACAAGAAGTAAAGATATTAGATATCAAACTTACATAGATTTCAAGCTTACACTGTTCATCCACAATTAATCATCGGTAAGTTTCCAAGTAAACAATAAATATGGTAGATTTATCTAAAGAGATGTCGAATTGAAAGCCTACAAGGTAGACAAGGAAACAAAGCATCTTGGAAACAAAAAAATCACACTTCAAAACTTCTTAAAGGAGAACATTCCCTTCTAACTTTTATGAACAAATTTAAGAATCTTACTCTCAAGACCTTGATTATAGATTAGATGAAGATAAGGTTCATAAATTCAAAATGAGGAATGGAAAACAACTTTGAGGGTTATAAAGGACAAAGAGATAAGACAAAACTATAAAAGTCTCGAGTTCAAAATAATGATATATAATACAAGTCATCTTCAAAATTCAAAAAATATTTTCCAAATCACCACTATAGATTATGGTGAAAAAATTGACACCTTGGAAGCCTCCATTTATAATATAGTAGATTTATTTGAAGAGATGTCGAATTTCAAGCCTCCAACCAAGTATATGTTATTTTTATTAAATAATAATGTTGGATTACTGAGCGAGGGTGGGGGGGCGGCAGTGGGGTGAATCAATAGTGAGAAATTATACCAATTATTAATCATTTAAACCACAATATATATTCTTTTACTTATTCAACCATGTTCATCTGTTCATCATCAATATATTACTATAACATAATCATTAACATTCATCGGTGCATAATAAACAATAACAAACACATCCACACAATGCACAATACACCAATATTTATGTGGAAACCAATGCGGGAGAAAACCAAAAAATCCTTTTCTTATATGTCTAGAATTACATTCAAAGAAGCACCAACTTCCAAATATCCAACTACAATTAGAAGGAGGCTCTGACTGCCTAGTTTCTTAGGCTACAAACTGAGGGAAGCTTCAAATCCTCAATTCTCTGGCTACAACCAAAAGGACACTGCAACACCCTATGTTCTTTGGCTACAATCGAAAGGTGGATAAAACCACCTATCCTTGCCCCATCCAACCACCTTGAAATATAAGTAGAGTGATGGAACCACTGTCACACTGTCACTATGATATATATTGTTGTAAACATGTACCAATCTGTTCCACTAACCTGTAATCAACTTGTGCCACTTTCATGTAACCAACATGTACTCGTTCCTTGCCTGTACCAACAAAACTAAATACACCGACAACATGTACCAATACTCTCCTCAATATATCATATCTGATAACATAGATCTCATACCCAAAATCACAAGAATATCACTCAAACCATGTGCCAACAATTCACATCAATCATGTACGTCAACCATGTACATCAACACTATACAAAGATAACCAACAACATGTACCAATCATGTATCAACAACCAACCAAACTATGCCTCAACAGGATGTATCAAGAACACCATGTACTTCAAGTATGTATCTCATCCATGTACCCAATCGTATTCCTCTACCATATACCAAGATAACCAATAAGATACCTCTAGCAATGCACCACACTTTCCATAAATCAAATACCATAAATCCTCACATCAACCATGTGCCACAACCTCATTGTTATATAGCGTCTATTTGTACCAATAACTTCAGCAAGATACCTCAACCAAAATCCCTCAAACATGAACCAATACTAAACTTCAGTAGATCTGCCTCAGAACAACTCTACAACAAGCCCTAAACTTCCAAGAGGGCATCCAACAGATTTACAAGGAAAACCATCAACCAGATTCATAGATTCAACACTACACATATGAAAACCATACATTTTTCTTCTTGTAGCGTTTTGTTGCCACAATTTTTCCGTCGCACGTTTTCTACCATGATTTTTCTACCATGGGTTTTCTATCACAGTTTTTCTGCCACACTTTTTCTTCTGCACTTTTCCGACCGTGATTTTCCTACCATGATTTTTCTGCTGCACTTTTTTTACCGCACTTTTCCTGTCACCATTTTTCTGTTGCACTTTTTCTATTTCAATAATACCTGCCCAAATAATCTTTCACAAAATAGATATCCAATTATATTCAATAGGTGCTAATGGGAGACCCTTGCTCTCTTATTTATACTCTCCAAGTAGCTTCCTCTAGAAGTATCAACTTTTGTTCACTTAACCACTTTGTCCACTTAACTTAACCACTTTCCATAAATAGTAAGTTCTCCACTCCTAGTTGCAACTAACTTTATTATTTAATTGATTTATTTTGCAACCACTTTGACTTATCCATAAATAGTAAAGTCATCACTTCTTGTTGCAACCAATTTATTATTTAAATAATTTCTCTTTGCAACCACTTTGACTACTTTATTATTTAAATAATTTGTCTTTACTCACAACTTCTTGTTGCAACTAAATTTTCTATAATTAGTCAATTCATAACTTATTTTCCCTTAACTAACTTCTTGTTGCAACCACTTTATTATTTAATTTATTTATTGGTCAACCACTTTGACTATTCAATCTTCTCATCACAACTACTTTACCATAATTACCAAACTCACAACTTTTTGTTGCAACTAATTTATTTTTAATTGTTTTCTTAATGCAACAACTATAACCATGATTAAATCCTAGTTACCATCAATTTGACTAGTATACTTCTTCTAGGAGCTTCTAGAATAATTGACTTCTTTGATCTTCTACAAGATTTTAGATAACTCGTGAGGGTTATCCAACTTCATAAGGCCATAACTCTCTAACCGTGAGGAGTTATGTGGCATTCCACATATCATCGGAAATGGCATGACATATACTATCAATCTATAACAATCTTACCTATAAAATCATTGACCTTCATGCCTTTATACCTCAAACAAACTCGGGTCCCTTATCCATGCCTTTGTGATACCATAAATCGCTACCATAATTCTCCAAGGGTTGACATAAATCACTAAGGGTTGACATTAATCTACAATATGACTCTCCAAGGGTTGACATAAATGACAACCAACAATCCATACCAACTATCCATCAACCTAAGCCAACTGTCTGACAATATCCCCCTTTGGCATTGATGGCAACACCAACATTTATGGAAACACTTAGTCATGATAACATTCATGCTTATACTCCTCATTAATGTTTCTATATCTCCCCCTTTGACATCAATGAAAAATGGTATCTCCCTTTGGGGCTACTCCCCCTGACTGAACTCTCCAGGGATAATTTTAAGGATGGAAATTTATATTAAAATATAGAAACATGGGCTATTATTACTAGTCCTTAATATGCAAAATGTAAAATGTTTGGCGATATTTTTGTAAAAATATTCAAATTTATAAGGATTTTATATAGTTTCTGTAATTTTTTTGGCGATTTTTAAGGTAAAATGATTTTATTCTATAGAATTTGGACGAATCATTTTTATAAAAAATAGAAATTGGTGAATTGTTTTTGGGAAAAAACATGGAAAATTAGCCCATTGACGAAATTTAGCCACTAAAATCATCTATGGAACTCTCCTTGGGGATGCTCCACTAAAAAATATAATTCTTCGTGTACCTGCTTCCTTTTGGAATTATTTTCCATTGGTGATTCCTTGTGTTAACGACTGACATATATGAAAAACATTCAAGAATAAGAATTCAAATATTCATGTGTAATTATCATCCATTATGATAATGTTCATTTGTCTCTGAGCCACTCTCTAAACCAATCTATGAATCCATGCTCTCGTCCACTGTCATATATCTGTACAAACCTACTAAGTGTTCTTACAAATCCATCTCTATTCATATTGTCCAAGAATCTGCTACACAATTGTCTATAATCATGACCCATTTGTCACTGTACTATCATGCATTTTTCACTACTACAATTGATTATGTTGATACTGAGAGGGGGGTGAATCAGTATCAAGTACAATTTAAAAAAAATTTCAACTTATACTTAAACCATTCAATTATATCCAATGAGCAATGAACAATAGTATAAGAGTTACACCAATTCACCACAATACACCATGCACAATATATGAGAAATAATCAATAGTTTTGTTCAAGGGAAGTAATGACTTCCAAAGGTAGCTACAGATTCCAAATGTAAAGGGAGGGATAAAAATCCAAGAGGAAGATACAATCATCCAATATAAAGAGATATCTGAACTCTCTATCCTTTCCCCTTCCTTCCACCCAAGAATATATGAGAGATAACAAAACTTTATTCAATTCTGGTCTGTTCAGAAGACCCAACTTGTACAGCATGCCCCGCGCTCAATATTTAACATCTGATTCTGAAACTCACACAAAAGAAACTACAGTCCGTAATATTTCCAATGGAAGTGGTCCCACTACATTTGGAGTCTGTATGAAAAAGTTATGACTGTTTTA
>JASDQU010437996.1:12659-23551 GCA_032191745.1 Picea mariana | reverse complement strand
AATAGTTCACTATATTTTTGATATATGATTTAAATTTGGCTACATTCACTATCATATTACAATAATTCATTTAAATCTTGTTATATTATTTTTGTTGAAAAAAAATTATAATCTGATCAGAAATTTTTAATTCAACATTGAAAAAAGTTTGAACTTTTTTCAATCATTTCCATGCAACGATCACTTATTGATTCAACATGAAGAAATATTTTTAAAATTAATAAGATAAATATTTTAGAAAAAAATACATAGAACATGTTTATATAAGAGTGGATTGTACAATTTTAACATCATAAAAAATCTATTTCTATATAACATGTTTATGTAATAGTGGATTGTATAATTTAACATAAGTTTTAAATAAAATTTAGAACCAAACAACATTCAACAATAAACAGACTAGATAATCATAACCTTTGTATAATGAAAATTTAAATATCAATTATTCACTTTATTTTAAAGTAAAGTAGGTAAATCAATTAAATTTCTAAACAATAAACTATAATCATTCAATTTTCATAGTCTAGTATATCATCATCCAAAGTTAGTTAAAAAAATAATAAAGAAAAAATAATATATTTTAAAAATTATATTTGCAGGTTTTATTTTGTGTTTTACATCGGAGGCTGTTTAATAAAATATTTTATTTTATATTTTATAAATTAATATTATAGCTGTTTAATTAATTTAAAATAAATTATTTTTATTTAATAATTTAAAAAAGAAAAAATAAATTATAATATATTGAATTTTATAAATTATATAAAAAATTAAAACATAACATTTAATTTTTGTTAGAACATAAAGAATATATGTGTTTAAGAGAATTTAAAAGTTTGATTAATAAATAAATGTATTATATAGTAAATTAAAAATTAAAAGAAAATATAAGTGGAAATCACCATTTTATATTATAAATATAAATAAGATAATAATATTATAAGTTAAAAAAAAAAAAATCTAGATTATTTTATTTTTAGGGAATTATAAGTGTTAATTTTCATTTTTATAAATAATTATAAATAGGTTTATTTTTTTAAAATGTTACTTAGATTATATAATACTATGAAGGTAGCTTCATGGGCTAATTATATGAAGACAACTTAATGGGTTAGTTATAAATAAATGTTAAATTTCATTTTTTTAATGTTACTGATAGTATATTATAGTAAATTAAAAATAAGAAATTTTGTCAAAGTTACTATAAATATTTTACTTCACTCCATTTTCATTCCCATAAAATATTATACCATAAAAATATAAAATGATAATTTTTGAATATAATTATTATAATAATTATAAGATATATTTACAAAATATAAAATGATATTCTATTTTAAAAATTAAATATTTAAAATACAATTTAATTATTTTAATGAGTTTAAATTAAGTGAGATAATTAAATATTATTATTATTATTATTATTATAATGATGATGATTAACATCCATTAAGATAATAATAATGCATTTTTAAGGTCAAGCCAACCTAGATACCAAATTGGTGTATCAAACCCCCTTGTTTATGGGACAAGGGACATAGAATATCAAATCTAAAATATAGTTATAATAATATATTAAGGTTAAAATATAAAATTATTATAATAATACATAAGATACAATTACAATAATTATAAGATAGAAAATGATATATTATTAAACAAATTATTAAATTATGTTTAAAATACAATTTAATTAGTTTATAACAATTGAGATAATTGAGACAATTGAGATCCATATCTATAGTGCTTTTAAGATGTATAATCCAAAAAGGTCAAGGCCTGTGACCTCATTCACCTAGAACCACCAAAAAAGTTATGTTAGAAGAGACTATAAGATAGAGGAGTAAAGAAAACCATATCAGATGCAATGGTTTTTTTTATGGAGGTAGAAGACAACTCACATACTTTGCTAAGTTATGATCTAGCTATGAAATTTTGTAATCATTAGAAATATGTTTTCAGTCAAAAAGGACTATCCTCTTCTTCTATTAGATGATTACTATCATCCTAAGGTCAATCATGGTGGAAACCTCTACTCTTGAAAAATATTTGGAAGGTAAACTATAAGCCTAGGATTTATCATGTGCACATTGTGGAAGTCAAGACACCTAATAATATTCAAAGATGAATTCCTCACTAGATAACATATGGTTAAGAGCTCAAAGGGAAATCAAAGAGACTTGTTGATGCTTTCCAAAGGTGAACTAGAACTAATGTGAAAACTCCACAATAAAAATACTCAACCTTCAGGGTTCAAAGCAAGATCCCATTAAGAAATTGTGGGAACACCTTGAGGAATGGTGGGTGAAATTGAACATTGATGGGGAATCTAGAGATAATMTAGGACTTGGAAGTGTAGGGGATCTGTTGAGAGACCATGCATGGTTCACCAAACCTACCTATTTTGTATTCCTATAGCAGGGAACAAATAAAAGAGTAGAATATATGAAAKTTATTAAAGGTATTGACTTAGTTATTCAACATTTGAGAATATAGGGATTAATTCTAGAGGGTCATTAAGAAATCCTCATAAACATGAAAATAAATAAATTAAGAAAGGAATGGAATATTGAGAGCATGATCCTTTGGTGTAGATCAACTATCCAATCATTCAACAAAGTTCAATTTTCCCATGTTTATCGATCAGAAAATTTAGTAACAAACTTGCAAGAAAATCATGCTATTGATTCCAAGGAATATGGTTCAATGTACCTGGAAATAGAATGCATTTCAGAGAGTTGGAATCAAAGGAAGAGACGATAGATTGCATGAATGTAAGTATAAGTACACCAAATGACAAATAAGGAGGTGATAATGTGGAAATATCCATGTGTTATGATGATATTTTAGGCCATTAAGATTAGTCCTACTATATTTCTATGGTTACTACAATTTACCTTTCTACAGTTACTACAAATTACTTTTAAGGACATTGTCCTGAATATGACTACAGCCTATATAGTACACAAAAAAAAAAATGCCTGTGACCATCATGTTTACAAAACATCATCAAATTACAAGATTTAAGGTCATATTGTGGGGATAAAATTTCATAAACTACTCTGAAAGAGAATTAGGCTCCTTCATTTTCAAAGAAATCTCTCCATGTTAAATTTATCATTATTTTCACTATCAGACTGGTTCAACTAGTAAATAACACTACCCTATTTTTGTTTTCAAATGAAAAAGGAAAGCCAAAATACATCTTAACTTAGCCATAAATGATCAATGATTACTCTATTACTATATACTACAGTTATATAATTATTGATTATGTGAGATTGATTACTTTTTCAAATATTTGAAATAAAATTCGTACATAAAAAAAATTATAAAATAATTTCATCACCCATATCATTGATTTATATGTAAAAATTTCAATCAAAACTAGCCACGAGGAATCATGAACATCTAATTGATCACATCATTACATATCACCATAAGTGAAGGAAGATGAAGTCTTCATCGCCCAAAACACATATGTGTGATGTAATCATGGATGCCTCAAAACACGTGGCTTCGTTGGGGATTTTATTCTTTTGAGTGTTCTTACCAGAAACAGGGATTTCGAGACGGTCTGTTGATAAGATTTTGTGGTTTTGTGACTGCTTGGGATTTTATAACTACCTGGGATTTTGTAACGGCCTCAGCTTTAGCTTTTGTGACTGACTGAGATGGTCTGTTGATTAGATTTCATGCTTTTGTGACTGCCTGAGTTTTTGTAACGGACTAAGCTTTAGCTTTTGTTACTGCCTGAGATGGTCTGTTGATTATTTTTTGTTCTTTTGCAATGGCCTAAGCTTTAGATTTTGTTACTACCTAAGATGGTTTCTTGATTAGTTTTTATTCTTTTGTGACTGCCTTATCTTTTGTAATTGCTTGTTGATTATTCATTTTCGACATCCGATTTTGGTTGCCTGAGATTTTGTGACTGCTTGTTGCTTGTGTAACATCCCTCTCTTGCGTGCCCTGAGTGAACTTATTCTTTGAGGACACTTTCTTGCAAGTGATCCAGATTATTATAATTTTGGGCATTTGATTATGATTATGAGGTGTTATGAATTGATGATATGTTATTTTTCTATATTGACATAGACAGGTGTTATTAACTTGCTTTTCCTAAGTGTGCAGGATTTTGGACCTCAAGGATGCAGAGGCATCGATGAAACCGCTTGGACTCCAGACCGAGTCAGGGAGTGGAATATTGGGGTTTGATTGTTGTATATATGACATTTGTGCATCTGATTAGATGATATGATTATGGATATTATTCTGACATGATTTGTTGATGATGCAGGCTGACAATAACTTGCCAACCAGACTCACATGTGGAGTAGAGGGGTCACGCACGACTACTAGAGACATTGAGGGAGAGGTGTGGACAACAACCCTGCCACATCCTATTAGCACTCTCACCATGGCTCCAACTATAGGTTAACAATTACCTAGTTCGAGAAGACCCAAGATGCCATAAGGGCCGACTGCGACAGTCGCTCATGATGATTCTAAGGGGTGCCCAATAAGGCAGGGGCCTTATTCCTTAGAGGCGCTTAGTCTCCCACAGGATCACATGGCAGAGTATTGACTCCAGGGGTTTTTATGTCTACCAAGTGAGTCAAGAGGCGAGTGGCACCCTTGGAGTACGTAGTGCGTCCTGAAGGGCATGTCGCGCAGTAAAAATTGAAAGAGGCGAGTGGCACCCTTGGAGCACGTAGTGTGTCCAGAAGGGCACGTCGTGTAAGGGAAACATAATGAGGCGAGTGGCACCCTTGGAGCATGTAGTCCGTCCTGAAGGGCACATCGCGTTGTTAATTAATAAATGGATAAACCTAGATGGACTTAGGACAAATAACGTGATAAGAAAGATTTGAAACAATTCCCCAAATAAAATGTTGCCCAACCTAGGAAAATAAAGTCTAAGTCTAAGTGATACTTGTGATAAAAATATATTATCTATTTATAAAAATAAAAATAAAAATAAAAATAAAATTAAATAAATAATAATGATAATCATCATTAATCATGTGACGAGAAAGGGGTAAGTAATTCATTTAATTTATAAAAATCTTTTGGGGGATAAAATTTAAAACGGGGGAAAAAGGGGAAATAATTGTTTTATCACATATGATAATTAAAAAATTATTAATTAAAAAGGAAAAGGGGAAAAAAGTTAATTTTCTACACGTGCCAATTTGAGATTTAAATGAAAAGGGAAAGAGGGAAATTTAAAAAGAATTAGGAATCTAGGAAAAAGAAGGAAACATAAAAGAAAGGGGAAACACAAGGAAAAAGAAGAAAGACTAACTTAGTAAGGTATCTAGCATTTAAGAACTTTCTAAATTAAACTCAACTAGTAAATTAGTAAGGGGGTAAGCCATTAAAATGTGTAAGGGAATATGGGGACACCTAGGAGCGATTCTAGGAATGCTTTTAGGTGGGTGAGGGAAATAGGAGTAATTAATTAATTAATGAAATTAATTAATTAATGAAATTAATTTTTGGTGCAATGAAGGGGATGGGTGACACATGTATGGGGAGGATTTTTATGAATTAAATTATTGAACAATAAATTAAATGGAATTTTGGGAAAGTAAATGACTTAGAAACTCTATATAAAAGAGGGAGGAGAAGGATAATGGATCTCTTTTATTATGCGTAATGTTACACTGCAGGATTTTAGGCTTGACTAACTTAGCTTGTGGGAGTTGGGATACCCAACTCGGTGAGGAGTGGTAGCTCGGCCTTGCGAGCCAAGATGGGAGCTAGTTGATTCTCTGGTTTAGTGTGTGTGGCTCCTTTGCAGATCGGGGACCTAAGGGGGAAGAAGAGTACCCCTAGCATTGGCTGGGAGGTACCGATGAAGTCTCATCGGTCGGCAAGTAGGAGCAACATGGAGTGCGCAGGACAATGAATCAGAGCAGGTGACTTGGGTTATGATACGCTTCCTTTATTCTGTATGGTAGATTGTTATTGACCTTACGATTTCGTTATGTGATTCTAACTGTGTAAGAAGGTGTTGACTTAGAATTTTAATTGATCAATTAATTTCCCCATAGCCTTAAGCTCATTGTTGATTGATTCCCTTGGATTTCGATCTCTGCATGTCGTAACCGTCCTATGGTTTTATTGATTTTTTGATGAGTTTGTGCATCTTACTTCGCCCTCGTCCCCATCCGCGCCTGAGCAGTCGGCCAAGAGCCGGATCGACGATCGTCACTTCAGTGTTATTGACCTTACGATTTCGTTATGTGATTTTAACTGTGTAAGAAGGTGTTGACTTAGAATTTTAATTGATCAATTAATTTCCCCATAGCCTTAAGCTCATTGTTGATTGATTCCCTTGGCTTTCGATCTCTACATGTCGTGACTRTCCTATGGTTTTATTGATTTTTTGATGAGTTTGTGCATCTTACTTCGCCCTCGTCCCTATCTCATCCATCCGCGCCTGAGCAGTCGGCCARGAKCCGGATTGACGGTCGTCACTTCGGTGTTAATAGASCTATAGATCCTAATGCCCTTCTTTTTTGTGCRTGGATGATGAGCGAAGGATGTTTCTRCCCAACCATCTAACCCTRTTGATTGTTCCTGAKTGATAGATTGCCTTGCTCCTTTTGTGAATGAGTACTTCTRCAATTTTTATCCTTCCTTCCRCGATCCTCTTATTACCCTCTATGTTTGATGATAGGATCTTTKCATTTTAATGAAATGATCTCTRCGATTTTAAATGAATGTCRTCGKAAATTTTAATGCTTTTCCAGGYAAGTTACTRTGTGGTTTTTATACATAAGGTATTTTGACTGCATTTTTTTATTCTTTTTCTCTGTGTTTCTGAGTTGTATTTTTGCCTGCATTTATACTGTGTATTGGGTAGCAATTGGCGGTGTCAATAGTGGTGGTTCTACTGTGTGATTGGGGGTGTATCTATTGTGCTTATACCTGCGATTTATTTTAACCTTGTGACAACGATCCATGCTTTTAAATACTGCGAGATATCCCCTTGAGCGCCTGCATCTTTTTCCCTTGAACAACAATGAAAGTTTACTGGACTGCCTTCTTAAGCTTTTATTGTGTATTAGGAAGGGGAGGGGGGCATAGTCGCTGTGAATAGGGGTGCGCTTCTAGGTGTTTGGTCATGCCCTTTGTTTTTGGTGTTTGGGACTGGGAGAAATTATGTAGAATTACTAGCGAATTTACCCTTCTGTAGATTTCCATTAAACACGAGACAGTCATTTTCCTTCACATCTTTAAACAAAATTTTTATTCTAGTTAACAATGATTTTATTTAATGGCAAATGCGATTATATTTAATGGAAAATTAATGGTGAATGCAATTATGTTTAATGGCAAATGAAACTATATATTTATTTAATGAAAATGATTATAGATTTCCATTTTTTTGTGTGTAATGTACAACGATTTTGGAATTGTCAAGTCTGCGAATTTTTCTCATCTTGAAGATGATACCCTCTTTAGGAATCTGTTTCCATTTATTTATTGCCCTGCGATTTTTGAAGGCATTTTCATTGCCTGAACTTATTTCTCTGCATTCTTTTTACGTTGAGTGCATTTCATTGCATGGATATACTGCTTTGATGATTTTTACCTTTTTAAGACAACTCTCGTTGACTGTGTACCTGGCAATTTGCGCTTTGGACTGCACTTCGCTATTGACTTACCTTTGGACTGTGTTGTTACCCTGTCTAAGAGTGTGGTTTCATTTATTGATGGCCTACGTTGAATGCGTTGTCATCTATATATTTCCTGTGTTTAATAGTAATTATCTCTCACCTACATTTTAACATCTTTGACAGTGAAACATTAATATTGACTATGTATTTCCTGATTTTCATGGTAATTAACTCTCACCTGCATTTTAACATCTTTTTGACAATGAAACATTAATAATGATTATGTATTTCCCGAGTTTAATGGTAAATAAATCTCACCTGCGTGCTAACATCTTTTGATAGTGAAACATTAATATTGTCAGCCACCTTTTATTAGCTAGAAGATAGCATTCTTAGACCACAAGTTTAGTCAATGGAAGCCGTTACAACCTTAATACTGTTATTATGGCTAGATAGCTTCTCAGAAGATAATTTGTTAATAACATTATAATCATAAGCATTATGCATGATATCGAGAATGTTTTTTTATATATATTGGTATTGCTAAGATTAGATTGTATTAATGGTATATTGATTTGTAATTGTTGTCTAATTTGTAATTTAAACTTGCGAATTAGATTTGTACTTAAGGTTTATTTAGATTTGCAAATTATTGACTAGTAGTCATTTAGACTTGCTAAATTACATATGTGATTAAGTTAATTCAATATATAGTTATTTTCTAATTTGGTAAATTAGACTCACTAAATTAGATTGGTATATCATGTTATGTTAGGTTGTAAATCACCGACTATTTGTAATTTAGACTGGTTAATTTAGATCTGTATTTAACGCTAAATTAGATCGTAAGTGTTGACCAGTTTAGACTTGATAAAAGGGTTGGGTTGTTGATGAAGTCCTATATTGGCTTGTGTTTTCCCTTGTTGTCGTCCTCGTGCATCTCGTCAATCTATTGTTGGGGTATGGGTGTGGTCTTCTTATCGGTATTCATCTCCTAACACATCAAATTTATATAGAGTCCTCGGTCCAAATAGGATGTGTTGTGCCAAGGTTATTGACGCATCTATCACTTAGGGATGGAATGATTCCTGATGAGGGAATCATGGTGCACCCTATTGGATAGCGGCAAATGAGAACTTTTCCCGAGTCGGTGTCTTCTATGTGAGTGTTCTCGAGCATTGTAAGTTTTCTTTTGGCGCGTGGGTGGAACGCCTTCATGCGTTTGGTTCACGTGCCTTGAGGTTCTAGCCTTTGTTAGTCAAGGTCATTGTGTCAGGAGGGGGATGTTGTCCTTTAGCTTGTAGGCATGGTCATGTTCTGTCAGGCGGGTAGTCGTTTATCTTTGTTGTTCTATGCATGTTTCGCCCAGTTGCTCTTGTGCCAGTGCATGGAGTCAAAGTTGTATGCTTCCTATTGAACGGGCATGGTGCCCGTCGTCATATGTATTGTTTAGTTGCGATCATTGTTTCCGTCTCATTTAAAAAAAAAAAAATTGCACCTTTTTCTTCGCTTGTAGTCATAACGATGGAGTCGTTACATATGGTATCAGAGTGGGTTCAACCCGTGAGTTGGGAACAATACGACTTTCATTGATATGATATTTGATTATAATGTTGCTAATTAAGTTGACTTGTATTCGTGCAGGTAATCTTGGTTAGAGGATGCCACGGAGGCAGATGGCAGGGTGCTAAGGGAGGGGGTGCGACGCCTCCAATAGCATCCACGCCTAAGGGGTCTAATCCATAGGGATACAAACAGGGTATCGAGCAGGAGCAGATAGCGGTGGGTGATGTGGTTGGACTGATGAGATCTTTTCAGTGGATGTCTAAGGCACTGATCAGCAGATTAGACAGAGATGAGGTTAGGGTACCGACACCCCTTGAGGGTCCACCGCGTGCTCCGGTTGGTATTAGTGGCATTCACCGTGAACTCGAGAAGGTAAAATTTCCTGAGTTCTTTGGTGCCCTGGTGGGCTCAGCCGCCGAGGCATGGTGTGAGAATAAGGCAATGTGCTTTTCTCTTCGCGACTATACCTCCAACATGAAGGTCTACATGGCGGTCTTTCAACTGAAGGGGAGTGCTCTTCTATGGTGGAAGATGCTCCTGCCACAAATGAACATGGCCATCGAAGACGTGTCATGGGAAATGTTCGAGGAACGGTTCTGAGAGAGGTACCTATCAGAGGAATTCATTGACCGTCAAATCAATGAGTTCAATGGCTTACGACAGGGCGGTCATACGATGCCCCAGTACGAGGCTCATTTTATGGAGTTTCTTCGGTATGCCCTGCATCTTAATACTGAGAAACTTAAGGTCAACAGGTTTGTGTTCATCCTTAATGGCAGCATACGTTCCAAGGTTAGAATTATGATGCCTCAGACCTTGCATGATGTCATTCAGAAGGCCCTCATAGAAAAGGAGGATCTTATCAGTGGAGGTCAGAGCAAGACTCTGGCGAGACCAACAGGGTAGGTGTCATTTGGTGCAATGCAACATCAAACACCAGCTAGATAGATGCTAGGATATCATGGCTTCTAGAGAGTTTCCACTTTCACTACACCTCGACAACTAGCGCCTTAGTAGCGGACACCTTATCGAGGACCACAACATCATCAACAACGTCAACTGCAACAGTAGCAGTTTAGGCCTTTTCAACAGAACAGACCAAGATTCCAGGCTGGTGGGATGTCATCTTCTACTTCGGGTACCAGGAGTACTAGATCGAAGAAGGAGTGTTGGACATGTGGGGAGCCACACTACCAGCACGATTACCCAGTGGAGAGGACTAGAGCATCTAGATCAGTCGGACCCACTACCATGGGATATTTAGGAAATGCCAATCAGATTCATGTAGCGGTGAATAACTGCTAGGCAAAGAACCAATCAATTGTGCTCGAGACATCAGGTACCATCGCTGACCAGACCCTGAGAATTTTAATAGGTCCCAGTGCTACCGAGAGTTTCATTTCTGGTGCAGTGCTAAAAAAGATTAAGGTAATGGCAGTCGAATAGGATGAGTTTATCTTCGTAGAGATGGCTTCAGGAGACAAACAAAAGGTTGGAGGAAAGGTTATGAGATGTACCCTTAACCTGGGAGAGTTTTTCACTGGGGATAACCTGTACGTCATGATCTTAGGATCTTATGACGTCGTGATTGGTATGGACTAGTTGGAATCACATGAGGCGATACTCAAATGTAAGAAAAAATAATTGAGTTTGGTTTATGATGAGGGAAAAAGACATGTGATTGTAGGAAGGAACTAG
>JASDQU010437995.1:91345-123049 GCA_032191745.1 Picea mariana | reverse complement strand
GGACACAGTTGCCTAGCAACTGTGTCCTTCACTCCAAGATGAATTCGCAGATAATGGAACTTCTACTTAGTGAAGGTATTGGTGAATATGTATGTTGTTTGTTCTATTGAAGGAAATAACTATAAGTCGATGATCCCCTCATGTACTAAGTCCCGGATGTAGTACTGCATGTGGATCTCGATGTGCTTCACCCGCTGCCTCTAAACTGGATCTCTGTAGAACTTCATAGTTCTCTGGTTGTCACACCAGATGACGATCAGACGATGAAATTGAATGTCCAAGTCAGTGAGAAAATGTTGTAGCCACATAGCTTGAATGGTTATGTTAAATACCCCTCTATACTCTTCCTCGGTTGAAGATAGAGAAATGGAAGCTTGCTTCTTACTCGACCAATAGATAGGCCTGGAACCAAGACTGAGTGAGTAACCATATGTGGACTTGCAATCAGTGCTATCACCAACCCAGTCAGAATTAGTAAACCCGATGAGATATAATGGAGAGTCTATTGCATAATGAATCCCAAAGGTGATGGTTCTATGTACGTATTGAAGGATACGCTTTGCAGCCTTCCAATGTAGCTCATGCGGCTCTTGCATGAACCTAGAAACTGTGCCAACTACATAGGAGAGGTCTGGTATGGAGTGTGTGAGATACAACAAGCCCCCCACTAGTTGTTTGTACAGTGTGTTGTCAACCATTGGAGTCTCCCCGCCATCCTCAAGTTTAACTCTTGATAGGAAAGGAGTCAGAGAAGACTTGTAGCCTGTCATGTTAAATATCTCAAGGAGATCTCGTGCATACTTGGCCTGAGACAGTTTGATGTCTGATGCATCCTAACTGATATCGAGTCCAAGGAATAAGTGTAGTGGACCCATGTTCATCATCAAAAACTTGTAATGTAGAATCCTCTTGTGATGCAGGAGCATCACCTCCAAAGTCAAAACGCAAGCGTGGAGGCAAAGGAACGACATCTCAGCATGACAGATAGATGGACAGACTAAAGTAGTAAATAGGAGTCTGGGAAACTTGCTGAGAAGTTTAGTCACTGAGCAAGGTCATCAATGGGATTAGATTCTGGCACAAGAAGAATTTGCATTCAAAAATTCAGTGAACAGGAGCACAGGGAAAAGTCCATTTGAAATTGTGTATGGTATACAACCAAGAGGGATTACAGAGTTGAGAGATCGAAATCAAGATGAGTTCAGAAGTGTTGGAGCAGAGGAGTTTGCAACAGAAATGAAGAAACTCCATGACATTGTTAGAGAACAGCTATAGAACAACATCCAGAAATATAAGAGCGGAGTTGATCAAAAGAGGAGAGAAGTTCAATTTGAAGTTGGAAATGAAGTTTTATCTCATTTAAGAAAAGAAAGGTTTCCAAGAGGAACGTATAACAAGTTGAATATGGAGAAGATGGGACCATGCAAGATTCTTAGAAAATTCGTAGCCAATGCTTATGAAATTGAGTTTCCAGACAATGTTGGGATATCACCGATATTCAATGTTGCAGACATGTATCCTTACAGGAGAGATGAGACAGGAGAATCAAATGATTAGAAAGAAGTTCAGTGGGAAGAACAATTTCCCACAACAGAAAAACCTCAGATGGAGAAAATCATTGAACAGAGAGATGGAAAAAAGACCAGAAGGAAGACATATCCTGAGTATTTAGTGAAGTGGAAAGATCATCCAATGGAAGATGCAAGTTGGGTCACAGAACCTGATATTTTGAAGCATAGAAATACAGTGCAGGAGCTCATGGACAGAAGTCCATGAAAATTTTAACCAGAGGAGTATGATTTAGGAGCATCGCCTCCAAAGTCAAAATGCGAGCGTGGAGGCAAAGGAATGGCATCTAAGCATGACAAAGTTTCAAATCAGAAATTAACTTAGAATTAAATTGAGTTGTTGAGATATTTTTTAAAGCATCATTTTTTAAATATGTCATGTTTGTAAATCCATGAAGGACTGTAAGGGGTTACAAATATTGAGTGTTGACTCTTATCTGGCAATAACTGTTAGTTATTTTAATAGGAAAAAGTAGGTAACCACTAAGAGTTTGATAGGATAGGTTGCAGACAGGATGACGAGAGCTCATGGAGTCAATCCTTATATAGTTTTTTGTTGCATTGTAAAATTATTATGATATTAGGAGGAGATGAGATGGATATCAGAGAGAGATCAGTAGAACAAAGTAGAGTAGAAGAAATACTATGTAATTTGTTTTCATGAATGAATAGAACAGACAGAATTGTCCCAAATCCTTGGACTGTGTTCATCTTAATGTGTGATTGAATGAATGTTACATTTTGTATGTGTTCTTTAGTTTATTTCTTTCATGTATGATTGTTCAAGAGGTTGATTGTATGAGTTCGTGATGAAACTGGATGAGTTTCAATGGTTTCTCTTCTGACACTCGTATGCAAGGTGTGCATCTCGAACGCAAAGGGTGAGTTGATTGAGTCTCAGAGTGACTCAGAGAAGTTCAGGGAGAACAAAGGAAACTTAGACCAAGTGCAAGGTGTGTGCAGTGTCAAAGAGTGACCAAGCGTCGAAGAACCTGACACAGAGGAACACCAAGTGAGCGAGAAGAATTTCTTTCCAAGAAATCCTTCGATCTGAGTTATCGAAATCCAGAGAATGCAAGGTGTGCATGGGGAATCGAAATAATTTTAAGGACAAAGCTCAGAAGGGATAGCACTTTCACAAGTGTTGACGAGATCCAAGATTCGGACTCGCAGGAGAAACAAAGGTTCGAAACCTTTTAACACTTACAAAATATTCTAAGTCAGAGAGAGATCAAAAGCTCAGGAGGAGGAACAACAATGGTCATTGGATTATAGTGCAACGGATCAACAACTGTCTGATTAGAGTAAGGTGCATGAGCATTAGTGCTTCGCACAATCAGGAGAGAGAATTCACCAAGGGTTGAGAAATGAGATTTCCGAAGACTGATGAGATAGAAACCCGAAGTAGAATCTCATTCGTCTGATCGCAAGAACAGATCTGAGTCGTCAAATTTTTCAGGGTAAAGTTCAAGCGTCAGATCGCCAGAGTGGACCTGATCCATCAGATATTGTGATTCCAAGAGGAGTCAAGTTTGGAACTTGATATTTCCGAAGCGTAGAGAGTTAGAGAGCCAAAGAGAATCTGGACTGTTGGATCCAGGAGGACACGTGTTGACAGGTCGGAAGATCCAAAGGGAGGCGAAGGTCGAAGTGTTGAAACAACCAAAGCCCGAAGAGCTGAAGAGCTGAGAGTCATCGATATATAAGTGGACACTTGTCAATAGATCATGATCTTCAGGTAAATTTGTTGAGGAGTTTCAGTTGATAACTAAGACTACCAAACCCCAAAGACCCGAAGTGATTCAGAGACATCGGATCTAGGAGGGACATGGCATAGATCCATGCACTCTGGGTAAAGTCTCAAAGTAATCCTCAATCGTTAGATTAAGAGGACACGCGGCATAAATCTGCATACTTCGCGGGGAGAGAAAAGTTGAGAGTTGAAAAGTCTAAAGTCTGGATACGTGAAAGGATCGCAGTCATTGATCCGAGGAGGACACGCATCAGTGGATTAGAGTCTCCGGATAAAATCCAAAGAAGGAAAGGGTTGAAGTTTGAGAACTCTGGAGTCCATAGTTCTGAAGTGATCAACACCATTGATTTCATGGGACAGGTGTCTGCAAATCGTCAGCTCCGGAGGATTGGAGTACGAAAGAGAGACGGGTTTGAGATTTCAAAACCCCAAAGTAGGGAATTGCGAAGAGATCATATCCATTGATATCGAAGGGACAAATATGACCCATGGATTTGGAAGACGTGGATCTGAACCGTTAGTTCAGGCAGTATCATCAAGATCTCAAGATCGACGATCCCATAGCATTGCAGAGACAAGAGTTGCGTAGAGTTAAAATATTGAGGGTGGACCGCAATCCAAACTATGGTTTTGTCAAGAGGACACGTGGAGGCTGGAGGAGCATTACGGGCCCAAAAGTAGTTTGACTTCAAACCACTTTTGGTTGCGCTCGAAATCGCATGGTCATCGCCCTAAGTCATATCACAAGAGGGATTATCCGAAAAGGAGCTAACGCCCAGCACTCTGATATTTCACAAGAAAGTGAAAGGGAAGGTCACGGGTGTTATTTAAACCTACACTAGCAAGCTGAAAGGGTGTGTTTGTAGTCATAGATCGTGACCATTGAGGTTTCAGAGAGTCATTCAACTCGAGAATCGGATATCCTTCGATCGAGAGGTCACGCAACCCTACGGGGGAGTAGGGGGGCTGCATCAGGTGGTATCAGAGATCATATTGTTTTTTTTTGCAGACAACAAACAAAGGAGAAAGGAGACGAATTGATATCATTTGTGGTATCAAGAAAATTTGATTTCTATTTGTAGGTGACGCAGTGGAATCATGCCACCCAAGAGGCATAGAGAGAATGCAGAAATGGAAGAAGAAATGAGGCGACTCCGAATGAGACTGGACGCCATGGAAACAGAGCAGAGAAGAACACCAGATGCTGGAGATATCAGTGAAGCTGATAGTGAAGAGATAGAGGTCGAAGAAAATGTAGCAAAGGATGCTGCGCAAGATCGCTTAATAAAAGTTGTTTCAAAAATAGGAGCCAAAGCAAGGATAGAGGTACCAATGTATGAAGGCAATTTAGAACTTGAAGAATTGTTAGATTGGGTACGTGCTATGGACAAATACTTTAATTATGAAGATNAGATGCTGGAGATATCAGTGAAGCTGATAGTGAAGAGATAGAGGTCGAAGAAAATGTAGCAGAGGATGCTGCGCAAGATCGCTTAATAAAAGTTGTTTCAAAAATAGGAGCCAAAGCAAGGATAGAGGTACCAATGTATGAAGGCAATTTAGAACTTGAAGAATTGTTAGATTGGGTACGTGCTATGGACAAATACTTTGATTATGAAGATATCGAAGAAGATAATATGGTGAAGCATGCAGTGACAAGACTGAAATTTCATGCAACGCTATGGTGGGATGAACTACAAGCCAAATGCAGGAGCAATGGTAAGAAAACAATTAAAAGTTGGGATAAGATGGTAGCTAAGCTGAAAGACAAATTTATCCCGAAGGACTATCAAATCAATATGTTCAGGAGATTGCAAAACCTGAGATAGAAGAGCTTGTCAGTGAAGGAGTACATTGAGGAATTTTATAGACTGAACATCAGGGCTGGACAGAAAGAGAATGAAGATGAAAATACAGCCATATACATCAATGGGATGAGATATGAAATACAGGAGGAGATTAGCATGATGTATGTTAATAAAATTGAGGATGCTTATCAAGCATCCTTGAAATCAGAAGAGAAATTGGCCAGGAAACAAAGCCAACGAAACAGAGGAGGAAATTCAAGCAGAGGTAAGGGAACCAATAGAGAGAAGTTCCAGAAGCCGAAGCATGAAGCTGGAAAAAAACATAGTCACCCAGAGAAAGGTGGAAGTTCTAAAGAAGGACAACATGGAGGAAGAAGTTTGTTTTCCAGAGGACGAGGAAGAGCCAGAGGAGACGAAGTTAAATTTTATACATGTGGAAAACAAGGACACATATCTTTGGAATGTCCCGAGAGAAAGAAAGAAGGAGGAGGTGAAGCACACATTGTTGAAGCACAGAAGCATGTGGAATCAGAAGCAGCAGAAGGAGGAAAGAAACTCATGATGATGAAAATTCTTCTTAAACTAGAGAAGGATGTAGAAGAACCAGTTCAACGAACAAGTCTGTTCATAACTACTTGCAAGACAAAATACAGAGTTTGCAAGGTGATTATAAACAGTGGGAGCACTGACAATATAGTATTCAAAGAGATGGTGGAGAAGATGGAGTTGAAGACAACTGCACATCCAAACCTATACAAGGTATCATGGTTGCATAAAGGACATCAAGTGATGGTAAGTCAAAAATTCCAAGTTGAATTTAAAATAGGAGGTTATAGGGATGGAATATTGTGTGATGTAATTCATATGGATGTCTGTCATATTTTATTGGGGAGACCATGGTAGTATGATATAAAAGTTATTCATGATTGGAGAAAGAATAATTATACCCTAGAAAATAATGGTAGGACACATATGTTGTTACCCATAGAAGAAAAGGAGAAAAAGAGGGAAGCTAGTTCGAGTATACTTCTCATGAGTGGGAAGGAACTCTTGAATGAAATCAAGAAGGAGAAAGACATACAATTTGTTGTAGTGAGGAAGCATAGAGTTATCCTTACCAATACTTATGTGGAAGATTTTCCTGAAGAAATCCAGGAACTATTAGAAAAATTTGCTGACATAGCAGTGGATGAGTTACCTCACTCATTGCCACCCATTAGGAGTATAATCCATCGCATTGACATTATTCCAAAAACTAGTTTACCAAACAAAGAAGCTTATAGGATGACACCTAGAGAGAATGAGGAAGTCAAAAACCAAGTCCAAGAGTTGTTGGATAAAGGTTTAGTCAGGGAAAGACTAAGCCCATGCACAATACCAACTGTGTTAAGTCCAAAGAAGGATGGAGGATGGAGAATGTGTATAGATTCCGGATCCATAAACAAGATAACCATTAGGTACATATTTCCTTTACCAAGGATGGATGATTTGATGGATTGTTTGAGAGGAGCAAGCTATTTTTCCAAGATAGACTTGAAGAGTGGATATCATCAAATAAGAATGAGAGAGGGAGATGAATTGAAAACAACATTCAAGACAAATGAAGGATTGTTTGAATGGTTGGTTCATGTCATTTGGGTTGAAAAATGCACCAAGAACATTTATGAGGTTGATGAATGAAGTGTTGAAAGACTTCATCGAAAAATTTGTCATAGTATATCTAGATGACATACTAATATTCAGTAAGACAAAGAGAGAACACTTAAGAAATCTCACATCAATGATGGAATATTTGCAGCAGGAAAAACTGCTAATAAATCTGAAGAAAAGTTCCTATATGAAGACATAACTCATATATTTGGGTTTTGTGATCTCTTCAAACGAATTGAATATGGATCCAGAAAAGGTGAGAGCAATCATGGAATGGCCATGGCCAAGCAACATATTCTAGGTAAGAAGTTTTCATGGGTTAGCAAGTTTTTATAGAAAGTTTATCAAAAATTTCAGTGGTATATGTTCACCCATGCTAGACACTGTGAAGAAGAAACACAAGTCCTTCAGTTGGACAAAGGAAGCTGAAAAAAATTTCAAAGTGTTGAAGGAGAAGATCACAGGACAACCAATTATGGTCTTTCCAAATTTTGGAAAAACATTTCAAGTGAGATGTGATGCAAGTGGATTAGCTATTGGAGAAGTCTTGAGTTAGGAAAATAGGCTAGTTTCTTATTTCAGTGAGAAGTTGAACGACACCAAGAAAAACTATTCCACATATGACAAAGAATTTTATGTAGTGATTCAAGCTTTGAATAAGTGGAGACACCATCTAATTCCTAAAGAATTTGTCTTGTATAGTGATAATCAAGATTTGCAGTTTATTACTAGGCCTGAAAAGTTGAATCAGAAACATGCAAAATGGGTAGAATTTATGAAAAATTTTACTTTTGTTATTAAGCATAATGTTGGAACTGCTAACAAGGTTGCAGATGCTTTGAGCAGGAGGAGTTTTATTGTACAGGAATTCCAAGTGGAGACCTTAGGGTTTGGACACCTCAAGGAGATGTACCAAGAAGATGTAGATTTTAAGGAAGCTTATGAGGCATGCAAGAATCCTTCATTAGGTGACAGAAGCCTATGGACTGAATATTTGATCCAGGATGGATTATTGTTCAAGGGAAGCCAATTGTGCATACCGAAATGTTCAATGGGAGATAACCTGTTGAAGGAGAAACATAGTGGAGGTTTAGCTGGACATTTTGGTCACGATAAGACATTTGCACAACTGAGTAATTCATATTATTGGCCGAGCATGAGGGCAAAGGTGAAAATGTTTGTGAACGAATTTGTCAGTATGAAAAAGTGAGACAACAGAACACTGGTTTGTATCAGCCATTACCAATTCCAGAAAGGTCGTGGGATGCAATCAGTATGGATTGTGTTTTTGGATTGCCTAAAACTCAAAAAGGGAGTGATTCCATATTTGTTGTGGTGGACAGATTTTCAAAAATGGAACATTTCATACCATGCCATAACACAAACAATGCTACACACATAGCCAATTATTTTTTCAGAGAATTACTGAGACTACATGGATTTCCTAGGAGAATAGTTTATGACAGGGACACCAAATTTGTACGACACTTTTGGAGGACTCTATGGAAAAGGCTAGGGAAAAACTTTTCAAATAGTTCAGTATATCACTCTCAGATAGATGGACAGACTGAAGTAGTAAATAGGAGTCTGGGAAACTTGCTGAGAAGTTTAGTCACTGAGCAAGGTCGTCAATGGGATCAGATTTTGACACAAGCAGAATTTGCATTCAAAAATTTAGTGAATAGGAGCACAGGGAAAAATCCATTTTAAATTGTGTATGGTATACAACCAAGAGGGATTACAGAGTTGAGAGATCTGAATCAAGATGAGTTCAGAAGTGCTGGAGCAGAGGATTTTGCAACAGAAATGCATAAACTCCATGATATTGTTAGAGAACAGCTATAGAACAACAGCCAGAAATATAAGAGCAGAGTTGATCAAAAGAGGAGAGAAGTTCAATTCGAAGTTGGAAATGAAGTTTTAGCTCATTTAAGAAAAGAAAGGTTTCCAAGAGGAACGTATAACAATTTGAATATGGAGAAGATAGGACCATGCAGGATTCTCAAAAAATTCATAGCCAATGCTTATGAAATTGAGTTTCCAGACAATGTTGGGATATTATCGATATTCAATGTTGTAGACATGTATCCTTACAGGAGAGATGAGGAAGGAGAATCAAATGATTAGAAAGAAGTTCAGTGGGAAGAAAAATTTCCCACAACAAAAAAGCCTCAGATGGAGAAAATCATTGAACAGAGAGATGGAAAAAAGACTAGGAGGAAGACATATCCTGAGTATTTAGTGAAGTGGAAAGATCATCCAATGGAAGATGCAAGTTGGGTCATAGAACCTGATATTTTGAATCATAGAAAGACAGTGCAGGAGCTCATGGACAGAAGTCCATGAAAATTTTAACCAGAGGAGTATGATTCAGGAGCATCGCTTCCAAAGTCAAAATGCAAGCGTGGAGGCAAAGGAACGACATCTCAGCATGACAGAGTTTCAAATCAAAAATTAACTTAGAATTCAATAGAGTTGTTGAGATATTTTTGAAAGAAAGTTTTTTTAAATATTTCGTGTTTGTAAAGCCATGAAGGATTATAAGGGGTTGCATATATTGAGTGTTGACTCTTATCTAGCAATAACTATTATTTATTGTAATAGGAAAAAGTAGGTAACGGCTACGAGTTTGATAGGATAGGTTGCAGACAAGACGACGAGAGCTCTTGGAGCTGGTCCTTAGATAGTTTGTTGTTCCATTGTAAAATTATTATGAGATTAGGAGGATATGATATAGATATCAAAGAGAGATCAATAGAACAGAGTAGGGTAGAAGAAATACTATATAATTTGTTTTCATGAATGAATAGAACAGACAGAATTGTCCCAAATCCTTGGACTGTGTTCATATTAATGTGCGATTAAATGAATGTTACATTTTGAATGTGTTCTTTAGTTTATTTCATTCATGTATGATTGTTCAAGAGGTTGATTGTATGAGTTCATGATGAAATATATTATTTTCAATTGTGTCTCTTATGACACTCGTATGCAAGGTATGCATCTCGAACATAAAGGGTGTGTCGATTGAGTCTCAGAGTGACTCAGAGAAGTTCAGGGAGAACTAAGAAAACTTAGACCAGGTGCAAGGTGTGAACAATGTCAAAGAGTGACCAAGCATTGAAGAAACCGACACAAAGGAATGCCAAGTGGGTGAGAAGAATTTATTTCCAAGAAATCCTTCTATCTGAGTTATCGAAATCCTGAGAACGCAAGGTGTGCATGGGGAATCGAAATCCTTTTAAGGAAAAATATCATAAGGGATATCACTTTCACAAGTGTTGACAAGATCCAAGAGTCAGACTCGCGGGACGAACAAAGGTTTGAAACCTTTGAACACTTATAAAATATTCTAAGTCAAAGAGAGATCAGAAGCTCAGGAGGATGAGTGACAGTCGTTGTTGGATCACAGTGCAACAGATCAACAACCGTCTGATTAGAGTAAAGTGCATGAGCCTTAGCGATTCACACACTTAGGAGAGAGAATTCACCAAGGGTTGAGAACTGAGATTTCTGAAGCCTGAAGAGCCAGAAACCCGAAGTAGAATCTCAGTTGTTCAATCACAGGAACAGATCTGAGTCGTGAGATTGTTCGGGGTAAAATTTGAGCATCATATCACCAAAGTGGACTTGAGCCATCAGATATCGTGAGTCCAGGAGGATTCAAGTTTGAAACTTGAGATTTCTGAAGCGTGAAGAGCTGGAGAGCTGGAGCGAATCTGGACCATTGGATCCAGGAGGACACGTGTTGAGAGGTCGGAAGATCCAGAGGGAGGCAAAGGTCAAAGTGTTGAAACACCCGAAGCCCAAAGAGTCAGAGAGCCGAGAGCCGTCGATCTATAAGTGGACACTTTTCAACAGATTGCGAGCTCCAGGCAGAGTTGTTGAGGAATTTCAGTTGAGAACTGAGACTACCGAACCCTGAAGACCTGAAGTGATTCAGATTCGTCGGATCTAGGAGGGACATGGCATAGATCCATGCACTCCGGGTAAAGTCCCAAAGTAATCCTCGATCATTAGATCAAGAGGACACATGACAGAAATCTGCATTCTTCACGGGTAGATAAAAGTTGAGAGTTGAAAAGGTTGAATTCCAGATACACAAAAGGATTGCAGTCTTTGATACGAGGAGGACACGCATCAGTGGATTAGAGTCTTCAGATAAAATCAAAATAAGGAAATGGTTGAAGTTTGAGAACTATGGAGTCTGAAGTTTTGAAGTGATCAACACCGTTGATTTCACAGGACAGGTGTCCATAGATCGTCATCTCCGGAGGATTGGAGTACGGAATATAGATGGTTTTGAGATTTCAAAACCCCGAAGTCCAAAATTGCGAAGAGGTAACGAAGAGGTAATATCCGTTGATCTCAAATGGACAGATCTAACCTGTGGATTTGGAAGAAGTCACTCTGAAATGTCAGTTCAGGAAGTATCATCAATATCGCAAGATCGACGATCCCGTAGCATTGTGGAGACAGGATTTGCACGGAGTTTAAAATATTGAGGGCGGGCCGCAATCCAAACCATGGTTTCGTCAAGAGCACACATGGAGGTTGGAGGAGCACTGCAGGCCCAAAAGTAGTTTGACTTCAAACCACTTGTGTTCGCTCCCGAAATCACGTGGTCATCACCCAAGGTCATATCATGAGAGGGCTTATCCGAAAAGGAGCTAATGCCCAACACTCTGAGATTTCGCAGGAAAGCGAAAGGGAAGGTCGAGGGTGCCATTTAAACCTACACCAACAAACCAAAAGGGTCTGTGTGTAGTCACAGATCGAGACCATTGAGGTTTCATATAGTCATTAGACTCAAGAATCGGAGATCCTTTGACCAGGAGGTCACGCAACCCTATGGGGAAGTAGGGGGGTTGCATCATCTTGACTACAAAAATCCCTAAATTCGAGCAATCGGTGATCAGTAAATCATCAACGTACAAAACTAAGAGTAGAAGTGAATCAGTCATCCTGAGAATGTAGACGTTTAGTTTTGATTTACAACGTACAAAGTTTTGTGACAATAGGTAAGAGTCCATCTTAGCATACCATGCCCTCAGAGCCTACTTGAGGCCACAAAGAGACTTCTTCAGTCGACATACCAAAGATGAGTCCTACATAAATCCCTGAGGCTGCTCCATGTATATCTCCTCAGAGAGATCACCGTGAAGAAATTCATTATTCACGTCCATCTGATGGATTTCCCATCCCTTGGATGATGCAATGGCAAGTGCCAATCATATGGAGTCCATTTTCTCTACTGGAGTGAAGGTCTCATCATAGTCAATACTATGTGTTAGCACCAATTCTTGTAAGGGAGTGTTTCTYTCCGATTTCAGGCCCTTGGTGTAAATGTGTAGAAATGGGGTTTAAAAACCCATCAAATGCATTTTATTCAAAGGCTGTAGTCATGAGCATCGAGCACAGCACATAGAAGAAGTCCATTTCGGGCTTAAAATCAAGCAAGCGGGCATTTKTTTTTCAACRGCGAGGATCCACAGATGGAGCAGATCAATGGTCATCTAGTAAGCCTGAGTCGCAAAATTGCATGAGGTTTAGCACATGGGCTCGTCTCTTATGGCCAAAKTCATRAAGTGATTAGTCGTTTCGCGATTTTGGCTACYAGGACTTCAAAAGACAGGGGGTCTCTCTTCCACTACATTGGTAAACCCCRAAACCCGAAAAGAGAAATGTAAAATCCCCCCAAGAGACATTTTGGCATTTTGGCTACTGAAACTTTGAAAGACAAGGGGTCACTCCTTCACTGCATCTGGGATCGCTGAAACCCAAAACGCGAAATGTAAAACCCCCCAGGAGCCGTTTCGGCATTCCATCTACCGAGAATTCAAAAGACATGGGGTCTCTCTTCCACTGCATCGAGAAACCCCAAAACCCAAAAAGCGAAATGTAAAAGCCCCCCAAGAGTCGTTTCGTCATTCCGGCTACCGAAACTTTGAAAGAAAAGGGGTCGCTTCTTCACTGCATCTGGGATCACCAAAACCCAAAACACGAAATGTGAAACCCCCCCAGGAGTCGTTTCGGCATTCTGGATACCAAGAATTCAAAAGACACGGGGTCTCTCTTCCACTACATTAGGAAACCCCAAAACCTGAAATGCGAAAAGCCATTTCGGCATTCCGGCTACCGGGACTTCAAAATACAAAGGGTTCTTTTTTGTGTGTTTTCATTCTTGGCCACCCTCCATGGAAGAAGCAGCTAATGAATATTGAGCAGGTGGTTGAGACCTCAACTCAACTCATAAATGGAGGGTGTGGAAAAGGCCTGGAGCAATCAGCCTGTGGTACCCTTGTATGCAGGTCCCCCTGCAAGAGCCATGCTGAGTTAAGATGGTGTCTGACGAAGGAGTTCCATCCAGGTTTGACTGAGGAGCCTGCACATGATAATTTGGAATTTAATTTCTCAGCTACCTTGCTGCTGCGAAGAGGGTGAATTGTCTTGAGTATATATACTCAGTTTTTTTATTTTTGTAGGGATGGATGGTAGAGCAGAGCTCCCGACTGTAATGTTTTAATGAAGCACTAGTTTTCTTGGCTATGTATCTATATATGAAATTTCCTTGTTTAATGTAAGGCAGATCTCTTTTTCATCTTGTTTTGATCTCATACTAAAAGAGTTCATGACTGTGTTAGGATAAAGGATTTATTATAGCATTGTTATGTTCTTTTAGTGTTTTTGCTTTTGAATATAAGAGGTTCTTGTGTTCAAAGTTTTCTTCTACAGGTTGTTGGAAGCCCGATGCCTACAACAACCCTTCACATTTCCTTATAGAAGTCTTCCTCCTACTCGCCCTTATTACAAATTACTGCCTGAAATTGAATCAAGGCCTCATCCGCTTGTGCATGCCCAACCTAGTTTCTGAGTTAGAACAATATTGTTCTGAGTTTTCTTCCATTCATCATCCTTTATCAACAAATCATGACATTCAAACTGATGGGCCTCAGGGTTACTCCTGGTTCAATCCAGGAGTGACTTCTGATGCCAACATTTCTGGCGCCGTCGGGGACGAAGTTGAAAATTTTCCCCGGGATTGAACGACATTGAGTCTCTGATTCTGAAGGTGCATCAGGTGTTAGAGCCCTTGAAGATTGCTACAATGCACCTGGTGACTCCACTGTGGTGACTCCACTAATTTGATATGGAAAATATCTTAGCTCAAAGGTTGGCTTTCTGTGGCTTTTCCCAGATAGTTGGTTTTCCTAATCCACTGCCTGATAGAGATGAATGGGATGATATCCTCCCTGAATTTCAAGAAAAAATTTCGGAGGTACCAACTGAGCATTTACTAGAATTTCATGAGGTTATTCATCGACTTAATATCATGCATGAAGATGTTCAGATTAAGCTTTTTAAGTATTCATTAAAGGGAGATGCTATTGATTGCTGTCGATCTCTTCCCACTGCAAGCATCCATTCTTTGACAGGTTTTCATATAGCTTTCAATTCATTTTGTAAAGATTACTTCCCAGCTGAGTGTTTGTATGAAAACTGTTGTGATGAGTTTTCTTTGCTTCATAAAGCCTCTGCCGGCCCTGAAGACCATGTTTGTGATGAAGCTTTTACTGTGGAGGAAATCATTTGCTATGAAAATCTAGAGGCATTGGATGATATTAATTATGTTATCCCTAGCACGGAAGCATCTGACATCATTTCAGATACATCTGTTCCTTTAGACGTTCATAAAGATCAACATGCCTCTTGTGAGAATTATAAGTTTATAGAGAAGATGTTGCCTATAGTAGATGTCTCTCCTGAATATAGGGTTGAAGTAGATGTTCCTAGCAGCCCGGCTTATGATGACAAAGACCTTCCAATTTTTAAAGAAGAGATGGTTGTGGAAGAGGATTCTTCTCTTTTCCTTCAAGAGCTTGCCCATGATATATTTTTACCTAGGATTAAGGAGAAAAATCTTATGTATGAACAGCCAGAAGCAGCAGTTATCGATGTCCCTGAAATGGATATTTTTGACAGTTATATTCTTGATGGGATCACTATTCTGGAGGTTGATCATAGAAATGAAGGGCAACTCTTTTTTGATGAATATTCTAGTGATGATGAGAAGCAAGCTTATTCTACATTTGATCACTATGAAGACACTGACCGACATGACAACAAGCAGAGCTTTCCCATGGTCCCTATTTATGATGATTATGAATTTGATCCTTGGGAGAGCCATGGAGAAGAGGAGGAGGAGCTGAAGATCAAATTTACAAAATGCACAGAGCCAGTCAGCAGGAAGCCACCGCCTGAGATCAATCAGCCTATGTCAGTTGTCCACCCACTTGTTCTTACCAAAGATATTTAGCCACACGTGAACAACTGTGTAGTGAAGGAGGCTGCCTGTCATCCATTTTCTGTAGTTTTCCACTGGTCCTATGAGCCTGTGAAGGAATACATGGAGTTGTATTTCCTTCAAAATTTGGAGCTGCCCTATTTCATCTCGACTTCAGCCTATAAGGAGGAGTTGAAGAGCGTAACTATTCTGTTGTCACGGTTACACCATCTACTTGTGATCATCGACAGAAGGAAGGAGCTTCTATTCAGGAAGTTGCTTGATTGGCTATGGTGGAAGTTTTCTTTCACCTAGCCCCATGTAAAGGAATTTATTAGTTTAGGACTGTACATAAATAAGCTCCTTGGAGCATGCGTGTTTATATTTTATTTTTACTTATCAACATGTACTTTTAAGCAGGGTGTTTTGAGCTCGACTCCATAGCCCAACAGAAGGCAACTGGAACTGCAAAAGGAGTCCTTAGAGCATCACAGGGACAACTCTATCCCCCATGGAGCCTAATGTTAGCACCAATTCTTGCAAGGGGGTGTTTCTCTCCAATTTCAAGCCCTTCATGTAAATGCGTAGAAATGGGGTTTAAAAACCCATCAAATGCATTTTATTCAAAGGCCACAGTCATGAGCGTTGAGTGCAGCACACAAAAGAAGTCCATTTCGGGATTAAAATCAAGCGAGCAGGCATTTTTTTTTCAACAGCAAGGATCCACAGATGGAGAAGATCAACGGTCATCGGGTAATCCTGAGTCACGGAATTTCATGAGGTTTAGCACATGGGTTTGTCTCTTATGGCCAAAGTTGCGAAGTGATTAGCCGTTTTGCGATTTCGGCTACCGGGACTTCAAAAGACACAGGGTCTCTCTTCCACTACATCGGGAAACCTCGAAACCTGAAAATCGAAATGCAAAATCCCCCCAAGAGCCGTTTCGGAATTCTGACTACCAAAACTTTGAAAGACAAGGGGTCGCTTCTTCACTGCAACTGGGATTTCCAAAACCCAAAACACAAAATGTAAAACCCCCCCAGGAGTCGTTTCGACATTCCGACTACCGGGAATTCAAAAGACATAGGGTCTCTCTTCCACTGCATCAAGAAACCCCAAAACCCAAAAAGAGAAATGTAAAATCCCCCCAAGAGTCGTTTCGGCATTCCGGCTACTAGAACTTTGAAAGACAAGGGGTCGCTCCTTCACTGCATCTGGGATTGCCGAAACGTGAAATGTAAAACCCCCCCAGGAGCCATTTCGGCATTCCGGCTATTGGGAATTCAAAAGACATGGGGTCTCTCTTCCACCGCATCAGGAAACCCCGAAACTTGAAATGCGAAAAGTCGTTTCGGCATTTCGGCTACCGAGACTTCAAAATACAAAGGGTTTCTTTTTTGTGTTTTCAGTCTCGACCACCCTCCATGGAAGAAGAAGTTAATGAATATTGAGCAGGTGGTTGAGACGTCAGCTCAACTCATAAATGGAGGGCATGGAAAAGGCCTAGAGAAATCAGCCCGTGGTACCCTTGTATGCAGGTCCCCCTGCAAGAGCCATGCTGAGTTAAGATGGTGTCTGACGAAGGAGTTCCGTCCAGGTTTGACTAAGGAGCCTGCACATGCTAATTTGGACTTTAATGTCTCAGCTACCTTGATGCTGCGAAGAGGGTGAATTGTCTTGAGTATATATACTCAGTTTTTGTATTTCTGTAGGGATGGATGGTATAGCAGAGCTCCCGACTGTAATGTTTTAATGAAGCACTAGTTTTCTTGGCTATGTATCTGTATATGAAATTTTCTTGTTTAATGTAAGGTAGCTCTCTTTTTCATCTTGTTTCGATCTCATACTAAAAGAGTTCATGACTGAGTGATTCACATGAATCATCGTGACTGTGTTATGATAAAGGATTTATTATAGCGTTGTTATGTTCTTTTAGTGTTTTTTCTTTTGAATATAAGAGTTTCTTGTGTTCAAATTTTTCTTCTACAGGTTGTTGGAAGCCCGATGCCTACAACAGCCCTTCACATTTCCTTATAGAAGTCTTCCTCCTACTCGCCCTTATTACAACTTACTGCCTGAAATTGAATCAAGGCCTCATATGCTTGTGCATGCCTGACGTAGTTTCTAAGTTAGAATGATATTGTTCCGAGTTTGCTTCCATTCATCACCCTTTATCAACAAATCATGACATTCAAACTGATGGGCCTCAGGCTTACTCCTGCTACGATCCAGGAGTGACTTCTGACACCAACACTATGAACCTACTGAAATACTTTGATGACAAGCCTGGATTTGTATCTGCTAATATGTCCATCCGTTGTGCTCTTGGTCCTATAAACCCATCTGCATCTAACAAGTTTCCTCCCAGAAGGAAGGGGAGCCAGATCCAAAGTCTGGTTCTCGAGGAGGGAGTACTTGTACTGATCCTGCATGGCAGATTCCCAAAAGGTATTTCCAATAGCCTCGCTATAAGACTGTGGATCTGAAGACTGAATCAAGAAAATATTCCTGGAGGGCAATGTTTCAGTGGCAATGAGTGAAACAAGAGGCTTCTCAAAATCAGATTGAGTTCGCCTAGTATCGGATGGATCACCAACGAGATCCCCTACATCCTGAAGAGTAGTCTGTGCCCACTTGGGCCTCTACTCTGACTCTGCAAATGCATCTGGATGCTATGACTCTGAATTTGAATCATCTGAGTACTCTGAATCAGAACTCTCATTTGAAGAATATTTGGCGCTCATAATCTCGGTCAGGTGGAAGAATGAAGGTGTCTGCATGAAGCTACTAAGGTACATGCGAGACACTTTCCTCAAATTGGACACTACACTCAATGATGAGTTGGTCAGAGGAAATATCAATAAGCCTATATCTCTTCACACCATCGGGGTATCCAACAAAAATACACTTAGTGCTTTGTGGATCAAGTTCCTTTCTCTTTTCAGAGGGAATCTAGGCCTATGCACGTGAACCGAAAATGCGAAAGTGGGTCACTTTCGGTTTGAGGTCACTCCAAGCCTCATAGGGGGTCTTATCCTTGACAGATCTATGGTGAGATATATTTTGGATGTATGTTGCACAATTAAGTGCTTCATCCCATAGTCTCTGTGGTAGTGACTTTGCATGCAACATGCAAGATGCCATCTCCTTTAGAGATCTATTTTTCTACTCAACAACTCTATTTTGTTGCAGAGTATAGGGAACTGTGTGCTACAACTGAATCCTTGCCTCATGGAAAATATTATGGATCTCATGATTTACATATTATCCCCCGTTATCATTTTAGAGGACTTTAATCTTCTTTCTGTACTGTGTCTCTACCAGGGCTTTGAAATATTTGAGGTGTTGAAAGACCTCATATTTTTTCCTGAGAAAGTAGATCCATATAAAACGTGAGAAATCATCAACAAAAATGAGAAAAAACCTCGCTTTTTTGATGGATGGATATGGAAAAGGACCCATAAGGTCACTTTGGATCATATATAAAGGTTCAGAAGGTCTCTAAGACTTTCCTTTGTTGAATTTCTCTTGAGGGTGTTTTTGGAGAACACACCCCTCACAAACTCCTTTGGATAAATGGATGTCTAGTAGTCCATCACCCAATATTTTATTTCTAATTTGTTGCATATATCTGAAATTCAAATTTCCAAACCTTTCATGCCATATCCTACTACTTTCACCAGCATGAGTAAGAAGTAAAGCAGAATTAGGTTGAATGAATTCAGAAAATGTATATAATCTAGACTGATGATTTACCTCACCGGTAGCAACCCTGGAGTTGGTTTTCATGTTGTAGATGTCCAGAGAATTTGGTGTGAATATGAATTTCTTTCCAGTGTTGGAATTCTTCATCTGGTACACAGAGAGAAGGTTGAAAGAAAGTATGGGAACATGCAACACATTCTTGAAGCTTTTGTTGGTGAGTTCAATCCTTCCTTTGCCAGTGACTTCGACAGAAGAGTTGTCCCCCATAAGAATAGGAGGGCCTTTGCATGCATCCAAATAAGAATATACTTCTTTTGAGGCATCCATGTGATGTTATGCTCCTGAATCTATGATCCAAGCATCGGGAGAGGAGTTGATGGCAATCAAGGCATGGCTAGAATTGTCTTTATTGGAATTCAGATCTTCTGGCTTCTTCTTCTTGGCACCCTCACGGATGCGATCTCCAAGGATATTTTTCTGAAATATTTGAGACATCATATCTAATTTTTTTTGCATGCATGTGGATTCTGAATGGAATCCTTTGTGACAATATGTGCATTTCTCCCCTTTTCTTCCCTTTTCCCTTTTGGATCTAGAGGCATCGGTGAAGGGTTTTGTGTACCCTTCCTTCTTCAGATGTGCATGAGATTTCCATTTATCTCTATATTTATATTTCTGATATTTTTGGCTGCCATCATGCACAGTGAGTGCATGCACCCTTGGGCCTTTGATTGTTCCCATGTTGATGAACTTGGTTTGCTCTTGTGTCAGGGATTTGATAAAGTCCTCAAGAGAAGGCATATTCCAAGTGGCTCAAGAGGAGAATATGACAGAATGGAATGTGGATACGAATACAGAGAATTTGGGACCAAGCTTGGAGGGAATGCCGAGAACCATTTGTTTTCCTCCTTCAATTTATCAACCCCGAAAGCTTTGAGTTGTGACAGTAAATCCTTGAATTTTGTAAAGAAATCTTGGATATTGTCAAAGCTTTTTGGATCCAATGTGAGCAGATCCACTTCGATCATGTGTCCCCTCATCTCAACATGTTTTCAAAAGAGCCCTTCCAAGGTGGTCTAGGCTTCATTGGGAGTCTTACAGGAAGATATGTGAAAAAGGAGATTGGGAGAAATAAGACTACAAATTGTTCCAAGTGCCTCATCCATGCGATTTAAGTACTTGTAATTTTCTATGGATGATGTCAGTTATGTATTTGTATTCAAGGTTAAACTGTACAACGTTCTGGTTCAGAGATGTATGGATATTTTTTCCTTCCATGAAAAATAGTTGTAAGGTGTAAGAATGACTTCCTTTTGGAAATTCATCTTTCTGTTGTCTTCAATCTTTTGTACCTACAAAAAATTTTGGTGTAGCTTTTGCTTAGCATTTTGTCGACTCCGATACCATGTAAATTTTTTGAACTTTCACAAAATATATCTATCTAAACAATAATACACACATTTGCAGAGAGAATTTGATAAAGAAGAAGAAGGAGAGAAAGAATGAAAGAATTATCATTAACCGTTATGAATAATGAATAATTTACACATGATATACTCTGTATAACTCAATGAGTGCGCAATGGAGGAGAACCAATGCACCATAGTGGTGGTCTAGAGTGATATGGACACACACCAATAGTTACGAGAGTGAACTGCCACCTAGTCTAGTCTCTTAGGAAATTATGGGAGTGAACTGCCTCCTAGTTGAGTTAACTAGTCAACTAGTCTTTAGTTAACTGACTGAACAAAGATTAGTGAGGAATAGATCATGGAATCAAGGGCAATTCGCTAGTCTGGTGATGATCCCAAGGCAAGTGCACATTAGCTGGTGATGATCCCAATTTTTCATGGTGACAAAACCAATGCAGCATCTAAACTCAACTCAAATAGTCAAACTGAAGTGTCAACTGAAAGAGAATATTCTCCAGGTGGAATATTATCCCCTAAAATATAGGAGACTGGATAATGACTAATTATGACTAATAAAAAAGGAAAAAACTTAAGAAAAATAAATCCTCGGTGTGTGTGAAGTAACTCCAACATTAACTCCTTTCCTTAGTTATTAGGTTTAAGGTTTTATATTATTTGATTCTTCTAGAAGTCTCTTGTTGATTTCCATACATTACTAACTACACATGGTTCAATCATGGTGAGATGATGTCATTTCCATGTAGACCTATAAAGAATAATTGGATAGTTACATTTCTAGGGTTGTAACAGGCACTTGCGTACTCTATTTGAGGAAAGTGAACCACCTTTGGAAAGATATTGAACCATAAAATATAGTGAGAACCTTGAGGAAAATTGTAATGTTCCTATTTAAACCCTTTGGAATGATATAAACTTCACCTTCATATGTTTAAATGTTTTTCATAGATATTTTTACTATACCTTATTTACACCATGAGGTATACTCGTCTTGGTGATTTTGAATACTTGTACACATTATTATTTTATCGTTAATAGAATAAATAGGACTAAATGAGCATGCGCACCTCAAGGGGTTATGATACCATGAGAGGGTAAAGGTAAGGGGGTATGAGGGAATGTTTATATTCCTATATACCTATGCCTCTTTTCCTACCCACCTTGAAATTACATTAATATTCACTCTTTTATAATATTGATAATGAACCTAACCTATAATTTAATTGGAGATAAGGGAAGTGGATGTAACCAACTCCTAGATCTACGAAACCACCTCCTATATAATAGAAACTTGTTCCATCTACATTCTGGAATGTAATAAGAGGTGTAATAGGAATCTTCTTTCCATCCTTCACTCGTTAAAAAGGAGGAAAATTCAAATGGGGAAGGGAGATTATGTTTTTTTAAAGGTATAGAGGAGAGAAAAACAAAGTTTTAGCTTGAAAAAGAGCACTTCCATACTATGGATTGAGTAACCCATTAAAGGAAGCATTAGAACCTTGTGAAGGGAAGGATACAATGAATAAAGTAAGAAAGAATATGAGTAAAGTGTTGAGGGGGCTATATTCTCAATGCTCAACAATAGGGATCAAACCCAAGGACGAGACTTGATTAGAATCCTCCCTATTTAGTGTGGAATGATCCTTCAGGTTATGGTTTGACAATCTTTTGATAGGCTTTAACAATCTGCTTAATTTTATTGTTTTCTATGTTTTTTTTATTGTTTACGATTCTTTTTATTAATATGAGTGAAAAAAGAAAATAATCTAGTAATTGAAATAAATATGTGCTAAAGGATAACCTGAAACCATAGTCAATAAATCATATCTGAAGCTATAAACATCTGAAGAAATAATTCTACTCAGAGATTTCAGATTAGATAATATTTAATAAAGAGACACCTCAATCAATAGAAATAAATGGAATTAAACACGAGACATGCATAAATAGTTCTATAACATATCAATCATTGATACCAATAATCATTTATTGAATATTATATAAATTCATTCAAGAATAAGGAATCATTTTAGTCGTGTTCAAAATTCTTACTAGAAATCGATGACATAATAAATCGCTTGCAGATTAATCCACAAGAAAGAAAAATGACACAAACATTCAATAAAACCACCTTGGCTCATATAGAGCTTCTGAATTAAGCTTCAAAAATAGTTCTCAGCTAAAAAATTCCAAAGTTTCTTCTACAATCCGTCGACCCTTAGTCAATGATTGATTTGTATATTTATTGAACTTAAATGACTAAAATTAGTAAAATTGGACTAAGAAAAAGTTGAAGTATCTTAAACAAAATTTTAATGTCAATATGACTCATGCAGATTGGGAGACTTAGTAGTTGCATTATTTCCATCACAGGAAGCCCATTGTGAAAACAATTATTCACACACATGCATCTAAGGAAACCTATGTTGATCCATCAGAAAACTGAGTGTTTCCTTCCTTTCTTTGAAGTGTCATGTAATTCCCTATCCTCATAATAATATTTCTATCAACTATATTGACTTCATCGATCAAAAATCTCTACAAGTGGCCACATTCTACCATAGATATTCCTTTGATGTCCTCTTGATGTTTCTAGACAATTTCTGAAATTTGGACATCACTTCCTCAAACCATCAAAAATCCTCTGGTGGCCTGAAACTTGGGATTTTCCTATTGTTTCATCTTGCACCGATGTTGATGGATCTACTTGATACTGACTCATACAAGGTTCTTGAGTTGTTGAAGGTACAATAATTTCCTTATCTAGGGTCATAATAGGTATTTGTGTTTCACTGACTACTTCAGATGTAGTTTCCTACTTATTCCCATATTCTTGAGTTGTGCGAGCCCCATCAAATTTCTCTATGGTGTAATTTTCAGTGGGCTCTGGGGTTGGTTCTCCAGTGGGCTCTTGGGCCACTTCTCTAGTGCTAGGATCAACTTAATTCTATAGGGGCGTCTTTTTATTTACCACTTCCTCTTCTTCATCTTGTTTCAAATCTATTATGTATTGAAGAGGGACCTTATTAGGATGAGAATTTGTTGGTTGCTCAGTAGGATGTTATGATTTCTCCCATTCCTTTATTATATTTTCTTCCTCTTGCTTCCTCAATAATTCTTTTACTTCCTTATTTTTCTCTTCTAGATCTTGCTTGCTCTTGGCTTCCCTTTCTTTCCTTCGTTGATATTCCAATGCCTTTCTTCTTTTCTCTACTTTTGATTCTCTTCTTTGTCGACCAATATCTTCTTGAGAAACCTCATCTTCATATTTTCTCCAAAACCCCTCTTTGGTATTATGTTGAAGCTCTTGTTCACAGAGTGCTTGTTGGATTATTGAGGGGGGTGGGTGGTGAATCAATGATGATAAATTATTGTACTTTTAACCATAGTTTATTCTTCTACAATATTCAACATTTTATCATTAGAATTCAATATATCATCATCAGTATAATCAGAAACAACATAACATCACAATATATACACAATACACCGGAATATACATGGAAACCCAAATGGGAGAAAACCACAAAATGATTTTCTTATATATTCATCAAAATAAAATATTCATTGGAAGCCCCAACATTAGATTCTTTAGCTATAACTGGAAGGAGGCTCCAACCCCCTATTCTCAGCATCTAACCTAAAGGAAGCTACTACTCCCTACTTTTCTGGATCCAACCAAAAGGAGGCTACAACCCCCTGGGTTCTCTGGCTACAACCACCTTTCTTTTTCCCATCCTGCCGCCCTGAAATAAAAATGTAGACCAACTGTCACAGAATCTTCCACTATCACAGCTCTGTCACTGTCACTATCTATGTCACTATCATTGTCTCTGTCACTATCTCTATCATTATCAAAACTCTTCCATTGTCACTATATTTTTCATTGTCAATGTGTTTATCACTGTCACAACTCTGTCACTATATCATCAACATGTATCTGATCATCAACCATCTAAACTTGTGCCATACCATACATCAAGTGTATACTAGTAAACATATTATCTCATGCATCGATCATGAATCAAAAGATACATCAACAATGAATAGTGAATCATGAACAAAGAATCAACCATGTACAACCTGTGCCATATACCATACCATCAACCATATGCATATATGTACCATGTCATAAATGAAGAATCTCTAATAACCAATGGATGCCCCTCATGCATACATCACCATACAACATATATATCCCTCAACCAAGTACATGTAGATCAAATATGTGAACTATAAGAACCATATCAGTATTGTACCATGCATAAGAGTGTCGCTCACTCAGCCATCCATCCAACATATACCATGTCCAAGTACCACAACCATACCAAGAATGCCTCAAGCATTCACAACATCATAATAAAATCTAAGCATCAAAAAAAACCAATAACCATACCAATACTGATTTAGTTGATCTGAACCTATAGAATGCTAACCTGTAAACTTGATTTCAGACTCTAGGGACCAGGTACCAACATCTACTCAAACCTTAGATTTTCACAGATACACGAACTTCTCTTCTACATCCCACAGATATCTGCACTTTCTTTCACTACAACCTGCATACATCCACACCCTTCTGACCTACAACCCGTGGATACCTCATAAACTAGGGTTTTCTACAACCTCGAGACTTTCTCCTTCAACCTTCCTTTTCTACCTTAGAAAAATGCCATCACAACCTTAGAAAAATATCACTAGATCAAAATAAATATAAAAAAAATGAATAAGTGTATGTGTATATTTATGAATGACTCCTTGAGGTGCCTATATACTTGTGCTAGGTAACTCTTCTCCTTACTTTAGGGATTCTAGGGTTTTCTTGTTACAACAACTTTACCCCTTTTACCAAGACTTATAACAAACTAGGGGCTTCTTTTCCACTCTTCAGGGATTCCAACTTTACAAATCCATATCTCCCTAACCGTGAGGAACCACGTGGAATTCTACGTATCACCAAAAATGGCAGACAAGTATTATCCATATATGAGGATCTTGCCTGCATTCACACTATCCTTTCTATCCATATTCTTCATTCAACTTCAGGTACCAATACCACATTTTCAGAGATATCGGAATATGAAACCGAAATTCTTAAAGGATTGACATAGATATCTAAGGGTTTCCATCATTCTCCAAGATCACTCTCCAAGGGTTGACATCAATAAAAACCAACAAACCATTGTCCAACAATCTCCCCCTTTGGCATTGACAAATCTGTATTGGGATACAGTCAGATGCAAGCAGAGAAATGTTCAAGCTCCAAAACTAAATAACAATAAGAAGAACCAAGAATCGATGTAGAAGTGGCAAGAGGTCCCTTGAAAGAAGAAGACATAAAGACTCAAGGGGAAGATTACAAAGACACTACACCACCTAGAAGATTCAAAAGTCAATATCAGCAGCAACTAGCTATAAAAATACCTCAAGAAGAATAAGGATTCAAAAGAGAGACACCATTCAAAAGATCTTCTACTCCCAGGTATCAAACTATTTATCTTGGTTCATCTTATTCATGTTATAATTTTGGGCACAAAGCTGTAAATTGTAGATCCAATACCAAGAAAAGAAGCAATAATGAGATTTATTCAAGAAATAGTTATCCAAGAAGATATTGTGATGCACATAATAGAAGATACAACAGATTTGGATCATTAAGTGACAGGTTATAATGCTACAAGTGCAACAACTTTGAACATATGGCTAGATATTGCAAACTCATTGTTCCTCCAAGTGAACAAAAGTAGAATATCAATAGTCATAAGAAAGAACCAGAAAGGATATGTATAATAAAGCGGGATCAATTCAACACTAAATAATGCAATTTTACTCTACAAGCTCAACACAAGAAACATGGATGGTATGTTGATAGTGGATTCTCAAAGCATATGATAGGTGACAAAGACATGTTCCTGACATTGAATAAGGAAAGATATGGATCAGGTTCATTTGGGAATGACAACTCAGCCATGATCATTGGAAAGGGAGCAATCAAACTCAGAGGTAAGGATGCCATGGTAGAAAATGTCTTACTGGTCAAAGACATGAAATGAAATCTTCTAAGTGTAATTCAAATGTGTGATCAAGGACACAAACTTGTGTTTGATTCAAATAAGTGCAAGATAAGGAAATCAGAATCAGGAAAGTTGGTAGCTACAACTATAAGGACTCCAAGAAACATATATATTCTAAATGAAATAGGAAAGGAAAGATGTTTCTTATGAAAGGAAAATGAAAGTTGGATCTAGTAAAAAAGAATGGGTCAAATAAATTTTGATAATCTTATCAAAGTCAGAAAAAAGGAAGCATTAAGAGAAATTCCCAATATCTCGAAACCAACACACATCCTATGCAAACATTGTCTACAAGGAAAACAAACCAAGATAAAGTTCAAGTCAAAGGAATATTGCACAAAAAAAACACTGGAAATTGTACATATTGATATGGTTCGAGCGATAAGAACAAAAGGATTGAAAGGTGAACAATACTTCATGATACTAGTTGATGTCTATACAAGAATGATTGCAATTTTCTTTCTAAATAAGAATTCAGAGGCATTCAAAAACTTCAAGACATACAAAGATATGTTTGAAACTGAGATAGATTTGAAAATCAAGTGTTTGATATCAAAAAACATAGGAGAATTTACATCAAAAGAATTTATGGAATTCTTTAGTGAGCATGGAATAAAAATATAGTTCTCCACAACTAGGACACCTCAACAAAATGGAGTTGTGTCAAAAGGAAGAACATGACAGTACATGAAATGGCCAGAACCATGTTATTGGATTCCAAGTTGATAGATGTATTTTGGGTACAAGCAGTGCATACATCAGCTCACATTCAAAACAAAGGGATGCTCAGAACTAACAATGATAAGACTCCATATGAGCTATGGAAAGGAAGGCCAACAAATGTGAAGAACAACATAGTTTTCAGAAAAAAATGCTACATCAAAAGAGAACATGGCATAATGGGAAAGTTCGATTCACGAGTTGATAAAGGAATATTGGTTGGGTACTCAAGCAAAAGGAAAGCATACAAATGTTTCAATCCGAGATTCAATAGAATAGTGGAAAGCATCAATGTGACGGTTTATGAGACTGATGGTCGAAAGATAAAGGAACGTAGAAAAGATTCAGTGGAACATGATCACGAAGAAGACTTGAAAGAAGGAGAAGTAGATGAAGAATCATATGAAGAATAAGAAGAAGCCAAAGCAAATAAAGAACAACAGGATATTCAAGTAACTCCAAAGAAACCTAGCATACGAGTACAAAAGAATCATCCATCAAATCACATTATTGGAAATAAATATGCAGGAGTTGAAACTAGAAGAAGAATCTGTTCACTAGAACAACAACAACTAGCACTATTGTATACAATTGAACCAAGCAGTTTTGAAGAAGCTATCAAAGATGAAAATTGGTTCAAGGCCATGAATGAAGAGTTAGATCAGATAATGACGAATGAAACATGGGAATGGGTTCCAAGACCAAAGAACATGAATTTCATTGGTACTGTTAGCACAAGATTGGTTTATGCCTCAGTGTTGCATAAGTGGTGCTACCTACGGGCACTACCTAATATTTCACAGAGAACAGAATCTACATTTCATTATTCATTTTGGCAAATGAATACAATTGTTATGGGATTTTTATTTGTTTTGGGGAAAATTGAAATTATATTGAGTTATTCCCAATATCCAAGTTCAAGCATCAAAGCACCCACGGATTTATGCTACTGAATTGCATGCAGAAACATAGTCAGACACTACCTACAGGTGCTGCATAATATTCTGGCAGAGGATAAATTGTGTAGAGTTATTCTGCCAGTTTTGAGTCACTAATTTAAAACTTGGGTTATGAGAAGTTGAGGATGTATTTTTGAAAAATGGAGGACATTTTTGTTCATAACATTCCAAATAACAAAAACCTCTCTCTATTTTTCAAAATGTGTTTTTGTTTGAGAGATATTGGATATAGAAGTAGGCGTTGCATACTCTACACAATGGCGTTGCATACTAATTTCCTGTAGTGTTCATGGTTTTGATATTTGCCTTGTTGGGAGGTTGCCACATGTCAAGGAGGGTTCGAATGACTTCTCAAGGATCAGTTAGATGTCAAGGGACACCTGCACCTAATATTTATTTCCAGCAAAGGCCTCATGCATTAGGTGGAAACAATTTATTAATGACTTCCAACAAATTCCTGAAAATCAGCAGTTTGTTGGATTTTTGTCTCTTTGACTGTTGCCACATATCTCCAAGGCTTAGAATCCAATGGAGGAGATGGGATTCGACCTCCTTAGGTTATTTGGATGCAATTTTCTATTTAAAGAGGGAGATATCTCTTGGAGAAGGGTATGGATGAGCCAAGAGAGGCTAGAGAGAGTAGGAATAGGCAGTTTTTTGTGTGTGTTAATTTGTAAGCCTGTGGGCATTTTAGGATTGTAAGAATTACTGCTATTGGAGACTCATGAGAACTGTGATTTCAGATTTTAACTCTTCTGTCTATATTTCTTCTTATTTGAATATATTGCAGATTTGAGGATCAAAGGCTGTCAATGGTTTATGGATCCCTAAGTAGCAGAGGATCTGCTATATTTTACCCATCAGTCATTGTTTATATTCAAGTATTTGTTGATTCATTAAATTGAGAGGATCTTTACTTACTAAACATTCTATATTATTCTTTCCTTCTTCATTTCTTCCATCTATCATCATATAATCTTGTTTTTTGTTAAGAAGCTTTTGTGCCTTAGATGAGTGGGATGCTTGTGACTCCATTACCCATTGGTGTAGCCTACTGATCTGCAGTTCACTGCCCTCTCCCTTTCTTTCTCCATCTTGCTAATCCACCTATTCAAAACCAAATTATCTTTTACATTCTGATGGGTGTTTAGCTTACACTTTAGTAGTCAAAGTGTGACTTTCAGTGCTAAAATTTTTGGCGTCGTTGTCAGGGACGGATTTGAGCAGATTGAAAAGCTCCCTGGGAAGAACGACAATGCACATCTCCAGTTTTAGATGGTGACTGAAGTTGGACACCTTCAATACTGCACATTCACCATGGTGACTCCATTGTTCAGAATATGTTGCTGACTCCACTGGGGATGAGAAAAATCAAATGTCTATGAAGGTTATCCTGGCCAGGAGGTTTGCCCCACTCAATTTCTCATCCATAGATGGTTATCCACATCTTGTGCCTCAAATTGATGAATGTCAAGATCTGCTACCCAGATTTTATGAAGGTGATGATGACAACCCTTTGAAGCATGTTCATGAATTTCATGCTTTGATGCAGCAACTTGACATCCATCATGAAGATATATTGATGAAAATGTTCATGTATTCATTGGAAGGCGATGCAAGGAAATGGTATAGAACACTCCCTTCTTCTAGTATTTCCTCTTTGAAGGACTTTCATGATGTTTTTTATTCTCATTGCAAGATAATTTATCTAGCTGAAAGACTTTTTGAGAATTGTTGTGAGGGGTATGCATCATATATTCAAGATTCAACAAGTGATTCCTCTAGTAGTGATGGTGAAGGGGATGATTATAGAGAGAAGGACTTAGATGAGGAGTTTCATAATGATTTTCCTAAATTTGAAGAACAAATGCATCATTCAAGTCAAAATCTAGGTCCCTAAGAGAAAGATCAATATGGACACTCCATCATTTCCTTATCTCCTCATTTTCTTGATTCTTTAAGTCAAGAAGTCATCTTAGATTCATATTTATTTCATCACGAGCATAGTGTTGCAGCTTGTCATGACCGAATTCATAGCTTACCAGTCCCTCCTATTGTTAATGAACCAATGTGCCATGGTTTTCCAAGTTTTGATGACTATGAGGATGTTTTCCTTGAAAAACCAGTTGTCCCAGCTATTGCACTAATCCCCTTAGCAATTAATAGTGAAATGGTCATTGATTCACCTTTGTATGATGATTATGAAGATGATTTCCATGAGAAGTATATTCAAGACCTTATATCAGAGAAGTACCCTTTCCATCAAAGAAACAATAGCTTGTTTCAACCCTCATGTCATATTTTTGTTGCTGAAAAAAGAAGAAAAAGATGATAATCTAAGTTTAGAAGGTGAAAAACTGAGAAATTGGGACCACAAGCCAAGCTATGATGAATATCCCTCACAATTAGAAGAAAATATAGAAGAATTTAGTTTCCCGAGCACGTCTAATTGTGATGAACTTCCCTATCAACCCCCTATTCCTCTTGAAGACACAAGCTCAGTTTCATCAAGAAACCAAGATCAATTTGTTAAGAAACAAACATCAATATAGCATAGAAAAACCTCATGAAAAGTACTAACGCCTTCAAAAAGAGATAATTTCAGATAATAAGCCTCTTCGAGGGGGAAAACTCCTTTTACCCCACTTAAATGTTCAAGTACAAGATGATTCAAAATGAAAATGTCTCCTTGGTATATATAGGAGACTAGGAGGTATAATTACAACTAATGGCCTAAAGCCGACATAAATAAAATAACATTACTAATATAATATTCCCTAATTAAGGGGTAATGAGCCAATATTAGGGCTTAACATGCCCCTCCCCTTGAGACAAGTGTTGTCCGCAATGCTTGAGTAACTATGGATGCTTCTGTATAAAAGACTCATCTTCCCAAGTGGAATCTTCAGCCGGTAGTTTCTTCCATTTAATGAGATACTCTGAAATGGATCTATTCCTCAGCTGGCGAATTCTTGTGTCAGTGATGGCTTCAGGCTCCAATATGATTTTTCCTTCCTCATCAAGTTCTGGCAATATAGTTTGAACTGGGATCTTGTCACCTATAACCTTCTTTAAGCATGAAACATGGAAAACTGGGTGTACTCGTGAAGATGCAGGCAGCTCCAATTTGTATGCCATAGTACCAATATTTTGAAACACCTTATAAGGTCCATAGTACAATGGTGATAATTTATTATCCTTCTTGGCTTGCTTGAGGGACATTTGTTTGTATGTTTATAGTCTTAAAAACACCAAATCCCCTACTTCAAAACTTCTTTCACTATGATGTTGATCTGCTTGTTGTTTCATGCGATTTTGTGCCATGGTCAGGTTTTCCTTTAAGATTTGGAGAATTTGTTGTTGATTCTCGATGTGATCTTCCATTGCTTGAACCTTAAATTTTTATTTTAGAGAAGAAGTGATGGAAGGAGGGTGGTATCCATAAAGTGCCATAAATGGTGTCATTTTTGTTGCAGTATGAAAGGAAGTGTTATACCACCATTCTGCCAAGGGTAAGCATTTGAACCATTGTGTTTGTTTATCAGAGACAAAGCAACGAAGGTATCCTTCTAGACATTTGTTCACTATCTAGGTTTGTCCATCAGATTGAGGATGATAGGATGAGCTATGAGCCAATTGAGTACCCAAACAAGAAAATAATTATGTCCAAAAATGTCCATTGAAGATGGGATCTCTGTCACTTAAAATAATCTTTGGGCTTCCATGTAGCTTTTGAACTGTCTCCATGAATGC
>JASDQU010437995.1:72925-91245 GCA_032191745.1 Picea mariana | reverse complement strand
ACTTAGCTTCCATTGAATCCATCTTCTTTTGTAGTTCATTTATGTCCCTACGCATTTCTTCACCTTCATCAAGAGTCCAATTAGGATTTTCTGGAGGCTTATTTGGTGTATAAGGTCCCTTTTTTGGTGGCATGTTGGCCAAGTATCACTTTTGAATCTTGATTTTGAGGTGGTTCTTCTAGACAATATTTATTATGTTCTATCTCCCAAGTTTCAGCCCTTTTGGGTATGAAACTTTCTTTTAGGTAGTTCTCTGATATTTCTTCTCTGTAATGCCATAGGTATGATCAAAATTGGATGTGCCAAGTGGAATTTATGGTAACTTCCTCACAACTTACCTATTTTTTTCCTTTTCAGGAGATCTCACTTGTATAGAATTCCCCGCACAAAATGATTGATATCAAATTCTGAAACTCGTACCCAAAATACTACAGACTATCCACAATCCAATGAAACTAGTCCCACTCAATTTGGATACTCTAGCAAGAATTTATGATTGTTTTACCTGGAACACCTTCTTGAGACTAGTCAATAGGACTAGTCAGATACCCTATCTTACACAAGGTGTATATACAAATTTAAGATGACCCAGAAGCTGAAATTTTTTCTACGGATACCTTACTAATTTCTATAAATGGCCTCCATAGTTCAAGGTCTGAAACATTACAAAAAAAAAAATTATAGAGAAAATTCCGCAATGAGTCATTTCAAGATGATTCCAGAACCCTATCTTGTACAGGTCGTATCTCTGAAAATATAAGGCCTCAGGAGGTGAATTTTGAACCCAATGTATCGTGATCTGTCTAATAAATATCCTCTAAGTCGTTCCTTCTGAAACATTGTAGAAAAAAAGTTATAGTGAAAATTCCACGGTGTCTCAGATGTAGCAGTGAAACCTCAAGACCTTGAGCTCTGATACCATATGTTAAGAAGCAAACATCAATATAGCATAGAAAAATCTCAGGAAAAGTACTCAACGCCTTGAAAAAGAGATAATTTCAGATAATAAGCCTCTTCGAGGAGGAAACCTCCTTTTACCGCACTTAAATGTTCAAGTACAAGATGATTCAAAATGAAAATGTCTACTTGGTATATATAGGAGACTAGGAGGCATAATTACAACTAATGGCCTAAAGTTGACATAAATAAAATAACATTACGAATATAATATGCCCTAATTAAGGGGTAGTGATCCAATATTAGGGCTTAACACAATTGCCATGTGATCAGATGTGAAAGGTTGAAATTAAAGAAAGGAAAGCATCACTAAGCCTTTTTCCTAATACACCTCATGACCAGGAGTGGACCAAGGCCATATGCATTGAGGATGATCAAAAAATCAGCAAGCCATACAACAACCAAGAACAGTGGAGGAAGGACCTAATACAATACTTTTCCTTTTTACACAAAGCAATGTTGCAGGGGCAAGTATTGATGATGTTTTTCAGGATCCATTTACATCTTGTATGCAAGCATAAAGTGGGCCTAGGCTCATTGGTTTCTTCAATGGAAAGTGTATTTCCAGAGGTTCCTTTGATGCACCTTCAAGTAAGAATTATCTCTGGTGCTTAAGGAAGCACATTTCAAAACTTCAAACAATTGAAAAAATGATGAAATGGCTTCATTGGTTGTTTCTTGTAACTTTAACGCTTCAGTTTCCCAATAATTAGAGTAGGTGTGTGAAATAATCTTGTTGGACAAGCATCGTTTTCATCATTTTGTCAGTTTTGGTTTTCATTTTCATTTAGTTTCAGCTAAAGGTCATAGATCAAAGCAGATTGCAGAGGTTAAGGTTGAGAGCATGACTCCACAAGCCCAAAAGATAAGGCACTAAAACTACAAGAGTTCTTAGAGCCTCACAGGGAGGACTATATCCCCCATGGAGCCTATATTAGCACAAGATTGGTTTATGCCTCATCGTTGCATAAGTGGTGCTACTTAATATTTCACAAAGAACAGAATCTGCATTTCATTATTCATTTTGGCAAATGAATACAATTGTTATAAGATTTTTATTTGTTTTGGGGAAAATTGAAATTATGTTGAGTTATTCCCAATATCCAAGTTCAAGCATCAAATCACCCACGTATTTATGCTACTAAATTGCATGAAGAAACACAGTCGGGCACTACCTATAGGCACTGCGTAATATCCTGGCAGAGGATAAATTGTGCAGAGTTATTCTGCGAGTTATGAGTCACTAATTTAAAACTTGGGTTATGAGCAGTTGAGGATGTATTTTTGAAAAATGGAGGAGGTTTGTTTTCATAACATTCCATATAACAAAAAACTCTCTTAGTTTTTCAAAATGTGTTTTTGTTTGAGAGATATTGGATATAGAAGTAGGCGCTGCGTACTAATTTCCTATAGCAGTCACGGTTTTGATATTCGCCTTGTTGGGAGGTTTCCACATGTCAATGAGGGTTCGAATGACTTCTCAAGGATCAGTTAGATGTCAAGGGACACCTGCACCTAATATTTATCTCTAGCAAAGGCCTCATGCATGAGGTGGAAACAATTTATTAATGACTTCCAACAAATTCCTGAAAATCAGCAGTTTGTTGGATTTTTGTCTCTTTGACAGTTGCCACCTATCTCCAAGGCTTAGAATCCAATGGAGGAGATGGGATTCAACCTCCTTAGGTTATTTGGATGCTATTTTCTATTTAAAGAGAAAGATATATCTTGGATAAGGGGATGGATGAGACAAGAGAGGCTAGAGAGAGTAGGAATAGGCAGTTTTCTATGTGTGATCATTTTTAGTCCTGTGGGAATTTAGGATTGTAAGCATTACTGCTATTGCAGACTCATGAAAGTTGTGATTTCATATTGTAAATCTTCTGTCTATATTTATTATTATTTGAATATATTTGACATTTGAGGATCAAAGGTTGTCAATGATTTATGGATCCCTAAGCAGCAGAGGATCTGCTATATTTTGCCCATCAGTCATTGTTTATATTCAAGTATTTTTTGATTCATTAAATTGAGAGGATATTTATTTACTGAACATTCTATCTTATGCTTTCCTTCTTCATTTATTCCACCTATCAGCATATAATCTTGTTTTCTGTTAAGCAACTTTTGTGCCTTAGATGAGTGGGATGTTTGTGACTCCATTGCCCATTGGTGTAGCCTACTGATCTGCAGTTCCATGCCCTCTCCCTTTCTTTCTCCATCTTTCTGATCCACCTATTCAAAACCAAATTATATTTTACATTCTGATGGGTGTTGAGCTTACACTTTAGCAGTCAAAGTGTGACTTTCAGTGCTAACAGGTACAAAGTGGGTCTTCATGAACAAATTGAATGAGGATGGACAAGTTACCGAGAACAAATAAATATTGGTATGCAAAGGAGACTCTCAAGTTGAAGGTATAGATTATGAAGAGATGTTTTCCCCAATTTCTAGTATGGAAGCAATGAGACTGATACTAGCTTATGCATGATCCAAGAGTATTAAATTGTATCATATGGACATGAAATCAACATTCCTAAATGGATATCTAGAGGAAGAAGTCTACATTGAGTAGTCAAAAGGATTTCAATTGTCAGATAAGGAAAGTTATGTTTTCATATTGAAGAAGGATTTATATGGTCTCAAACAAGCCCCTAGAGCATGGCATTCAATACTGGATAGATATTTATAGAAACAAGGGTTCAGGAAAGGAAATGCAGACACCAATCTCTACATAACGGTGGATAGAGACAATATATTGATTATTGAAGTCTATGTACATGACATTATATTCGGAAGTGATGATGATAGGACAAGTCATAATTTTTCCAAAGACATGCAACAAGAGTTTGAGATGTCCTTGATTGGTGAGTTAACCTTCTTTTTGGGACTAAAGATATGTCAGAGCAACAAAGGCATCTTAATCTATCAGGAAAATCATATCAGAGAAATGTTGAAGAAGTTTGGCATGAAAAATTCGAAACCATTCAGTACGCTTATGCAGACTATTTGTAAGTTAAGGATGATGATTCCAAGGATGCATATTAGAGATAGTATAGATCGGTGATTGGTAGCTTACTTTATGTGACAACTTTTAGACCGGACGTGATGCAAGAAGTTGGACATGTTGCAACATTTCAAGCAACACCAAAGGAATCACATGTTATGGTAGTGAAGAGGATATTCATATATATCAAAGGTACATAAGCGTTTGGATTGAGGTATCCAAAAGGGAAGGATCTATCTCTTTTTTCCTACAAAAATGCAGATTGGGAAGGTTGCATTGATGATAGAAGAAGTACAAGTGGAGCAGATTTATACTTGGGTGAGTGCTTGGTATCTTGGTTAAGCAAGAAAAAATCAACAGTATATTTTTCCACAACAAAGGAAGAATACATTGCAGCAGTGGCATGTTGTACTCAGGTTCTTTGGATGAAGCAAACTTTACAGGATATGCAAGTAAAGTATGATGAGGCCATTTCAATACTTTGCAACAACACCAACACTATTAGAATTTCAAATAATCCAGTGATGCACTCTAAGACGAAGTGCATTCCAATCAAGTATCACTTCTTATAGGAACAAGATACATAGAATAACATCAAGCTAGAGTATATCGGGACAAAGGAGAAGATTGAAGATATCTTCACCAAACTACTTGCAAGGGAACCTTTCGAGTATCTGCGAAAAAACTTGGAGTAGTTTCTGCCCCATAGTGATCCACTAAACATAAAGCTTAACTAGAAATGGGGAGAGAAGCAAAATTGTTGAAGAAGTTCAAGTAACTAATTTTTTTGAATGCTTTTCATATATACATCAAAGAATTACATGAGAAAGCAGAGGCTTGTAGACAGGGGGACCAACCCTTTCCATTGATGTCAAAGGGGGAGAGATAAAGAGTAAGGCATGAAGAAATAGAGGCATGCATTCAAGGGGAGAAATGGTCACAGGGGTATCATGATCATAAGGATTGACATTCCTAAGTGTTTCCATCAATGACAACCAACAAACCACTGTCCAACATTGTGTTGTTCTGTTATTTTTGGATGGCATGGAACTTTTCTTCCTCTTTCAATCAGATTTATTTAGATCTTCTAGCTTCCTTTGCCTCTTTTTCAACATTCAATCCTTGGGTTATCACCTCCATGTGTTCATCTAGAGATATGTTTTTGAAAATTGTGAGACCGAGGGTGGATTTCCTTTCTAGGACTTGGAACTAATTTTGTGCATCCTATGTAAACACTTCTTCTTGCCATTTTTGATGAGAATATGGTCAATTGTAAAAAACCTTCTTAGCATGTTTTGAAACCAAACCATTGGTGTCATGTCTTTTGAACCTACCAGGGTCAAACCTATATTCTAGATGAATTAAACCCTTCTGCTTGGATTTTGCGTCGTCTTTCACAAAATAGTATTCAAGCTGGAAACTATAAGGAATGAAGGCCCAACTCTTCTTATTTTTAATCAAAGAGGAATTAAATCCTTGAAGAATAGTTTAATAGCATATGTCCCCAAGAAAAATCTTATCGGTAACATATGCAGACATGTGTTTTTCCTTTATGTACTAGTTACCAATATGTGAGATAATTTTATTTTCTTTCTTAGATAACCTCATACACTCTTAGTAGAAAATAATAGTATATATATGCGCCAAGAATAACTCACGGATCATGGCATAATATTTCTTATATCTATTTTCCCAAAACATGCTAAAGTAAATGTGAATAGGGGCCTTTGAAGTGTGCCAACTTAGGTTCATCTCAACGAAAACATTTCGAGCACATATGGCATCCAACAAATAAGAAGCCATGTAGAATGAATGAAGCTCACATGGATTAGGGTTTTGAGATTGATCAATTCTTCTATCGATTTGTCTGGAAATAATATCTCCTCAATCAAACATATTTCCAGTAGAGGCCATTGTGTGAGCCAATGGCACCCATGTGTCGGTAAAATGTGAGTAGTCATTTTATGCATATAATTGACATATCATGATCACGATGCACATGTAGGGTTCTTGTGAACCTATCAGATCTTACCAACCTAAGGACTGGTTGAATTATTTCTTGTCCTCTTTCCACCAGCTGGCCAATACTTTTCCTACATCATGTTGTTTATGAAACATTGCTACAAAACTAGTGTTGATTAACACTTTTGGTTCTAGTATCTTGTAGTATTTACTGATATCCAAGGGAATAAATGTCCCTACACATTGTCCCTACTCATAATTTACTAAACACTTCTTATTATTGGAATGGTTAATAAACCATTACAATTCTTCTATACAAGGAAGCAATGGGGCCCTTGCTGCACTTGTGTGTAACCGAGAATGACGAATGTTGGAGAAATCCCTTCCATTTATCTCTCTAATATCAGGTCACTATGTGGTGTCATGATGAAAACCCCATCCTCGCCAAACGTCTATGCGACCTCTCGGTCTAGGATCATTGACACTCGAGAGTTGAATCTACTCGTCATGCCCAGCTGAGCCCCAAAATACTATACAGAGGTCCTTTTATTCTCATGTGGGTCCAAAAACAAAACCATGAGCTCTTACTTATCCCATTTTACATTGAAATCAATTTCAGGCCCCTATCCCTTTTCACTCTGGTGAAAATTTCATATAACCCTGGGCTATGACAAGGAACGAACAACTGCACGCTATTTCGACGCTTCGGGCTTCGACCATATCAACCTTTATTTCACCTCAACTCCTTTGAATATAAAAAAATTGTGAACTTTCGAATAATAGGAAGCAAGATCAACAGTCCTCAATAGGCACCAATATCGATGGATCRAACTCCGTTGTTTCGGGCTTCGATGATTTTTTACCATGCCCAACACGCAAAACACTTGTAAAGTGTCAATCATAAAAAAAGGAAGATCTGATGGCTSCTGTTCCACCACCAGATTGACGTATCTATGCCTCTTTTGCAATTCGGGCTTCAACGAATTTTCCTCAATGATTTTCCACAAATATTCAAAATCATCGAATTGACGAATACGCCCAAGTGATAGATCGATGGACCTCACTCTCCACAGATTGACGGTTCATATTTTTCTCATTTGGACTTTGAAAATTTCTTTTGGTCATGAACACAAACAACCTTTCATATCTCCCAACACCAAAATAATGAAATATTTCGAATAAGTCAGTCAGACGGCTGACACTCCTCCTTTTAATCGAAGGCCTACGTGTGTGCTTCACACTTCGAGCTTCGATGAATTTTCCAACTCATAACACTTACAAATCCTCCATACTGTCGAATTGGAAAATTCTTGAACCACTGGAGGGGATAGACGATTCATGTTCCCCGCTAAGATCAACGACCCACAATGATTCAACACTATGGGCTTTGACGAAGTTCGAAGCAATATGTCACAGTTCTCCCAGAGTAATAAACCTTCGAACTCCTCGATATGATGCCATGTGTCCCCACAGCTGGACGACTGTGATGACCTCCGGCCTTCGGGACTCCAAGTATCTTCCCTACTCTGCACTATGTTTCCTCCGGAGTGCCAGACCTCCGGACTTATATATGCACTGCCACATGTCCTATGAAAAATCAACAGCCCAAATCAACTCCATATTTCGAGAATCCAAAGAGATTGAACTCCACTTACAGAAGTTCTTTAATAACTTAAATTCTCTGGACTTCACGATCTGATTCCATGTGTCTATGTCAATAGACAGTGGGTGTTGACTCTAGGCTTTGGGACTTCAGAGCTCTCCATTGCATATCACTTCTAATTCCACAGAATGTTGAATTTCTAGAACTCCTCTGATCTGCTGAAACACATCCCTCTCAAACAGATGATTGAGATGGACTCTAACTCTTCATAGTTTTGGGAGTCCCCTCGACACTGCTATTTGATTTCTCCCGAGTACTATACTTTCAGACCTAACGATCCACTGACACACATCCTCCTGCACCAACGGCCATGATGTAGTCAGGCCTTAAGAGCTCTAGGAACTTTTGACTTCGATAAAATTATACCTCCATCCCTCCAGAGTATCAAGTCTTCAGACTTTGGGATCTAGCACCATGTGTCCCTTTACATCCAATGACCCATATGTACTTCGCTCTTCCGAGCTTCGAGAGTCTTCAACCTTCCTGTGCCTATGCTCTCCTAGACTGTTGATCTTCTAGATACGTTTGATCTGTGGACATGTGTCCTCTAAATTTGAAGGCACCGATTTAATATGGATCCTGAGACTTCGGGGATCCTCTCTCCTCCAAAACATAAACTTTGAAAAAAACCTCCAAAATTACAAAGTTTAAAGGGTGCATAGGATTAAACCCCATGAAACTTACCTTAATCTAATGGTTTATGTTGCCTGCGCTAAGATTTTATGGCTAGGATTCTTTTCTCCTCCATGCATGCTCCTCCTTTCGTTTGGACTTCGATCTGACGGTCTAAATCTCCTCTCCTTCCTAGATCAATGGTTGTTGTAGCTTCTTCCTCCGCTAGCTGTGCTTTCCTTTCGATGAAGGATTTTTCTCAATTTTTTCAAAGGGTTGCCCTCTAAATGTTCCTCCTCTCTACTAGGTCGATTCCTTGACTCTATGTGCACTTCAGAAAACATTACTTCTCCTAATATTTGTAAATTTCAAGGGACTTAGGTCTCGACACACACACTTGTGTTGAATCCACAATATGAATCCTAAAAGGATTCTTGACCTATTCATTCTTTGCAAGGTCTCTACATGTGTTTGCGCTATCTCTTCATCTTGACCAACGCTTAGCGAAGTGTGGCCTCTGTGCACTCCTTGCACCTGATTGACATAACTTCACGTTGTCCCTCTAGAGCTTATAATTTCTCAAACTTCTAAGGGTCTCAACCCTTTGTTCTCCCAAAATGATTTCTTGTGTCCTCATGGCACTTCTTTGCTTGTCCTCCTAATCTTATGGACTTTGTAATGATCCTCAGTGCACTCCTTGCACTGGACTCACTCATGAAACCTAAACTCTAAAAGTTCACTTCCGCACTCCTTGCGCTCTCTGTGCAGAATTGAATTTATCCTCCTGAGATTTACCTTTTTTTTCCCTCTTGGAAACCTTTACACATAACTCAAAATAGAGTTCTCACACACTCCTTGCACTTGTTCAATGCACTTCTTGTAGAGCCCTCAGAGTATTAAGTAACTCTGGTATGTATTCTTCAGAGTATTCAACAACTCTAATATATCTTCTTCGGAGTGTTCAACAACTCTGATGTGCACTCCTTGCACAATTTTCCCTTCTTCTAAGTTTGAGGTTATTCTGGTGTGCCCACCTTGCACGATATTCTTTGAACTTGAAATAGAGTTCAAGTGCACTCCTTGCACTAGCTTCACAAAGTTTTCAACACTTTGGTGTGCACTCCTTACACAAGCCTGAGAGCCCATAACCACTAAAAAATTCACAAATATAAAGAATTCTATCTAAACCTGCAATGGGAACTAATATGCATCTAACAACTTCCACACATATACACACAAAAGATTTAGAAAGTAAACATTAATTCATATAAAAACACATAGAAACCTCATATGTAGGAAAAACTGCTTTTGTATTATATATGAATGTTAATTTCACTGTGTACAATGTTTACAAGGCTAGAATGCAAGTGAGACTCAACTCTTCTCCTCTCCTCTCTTGAGCTCTCTAAACTCACTCATCAACAATTCTCTAATTCTAATGAATTTTTGATACAAGATATTTTTACAAAAGAGGGGCTCCTCGAGCCTTCCTCCATATACCTACTCGCATTGAATTGTATTCTATTACAATCAATGAACATATATTCTGAACCAGAACTAATCCTATCTACATGTCAGCCATTAAAGTCAACTTCACATGCATCCTCTACAAAGGCACATGGGATCAACTTTCCTAAGCCTCTAAACATTAACTTACATTTAATTACATCAAAAAAATTAATTTTGTGTTCAAAATGAGAGGGTTGGAGCCTCTCTTTCCTTAGAATTTGTTCTTCCAAGTGCGGTGATGTGATGGCTCATTGATGTGATGGTGCATTTGCTGAGATGTAACGATGCTCCTGCATCATACTCCTGCACTGACAAAAAACATGAGCTCTTTCTTATGGCTTCCCTGTTGTTGTTTTGAGATCTTCTAGGGTCCCAAATCTGAATTTGGAGTTGTCCATATTCTCCTCTTCCTTAGTGTTGTTATTGTTGTTGTTGTCCTGCTGCTACAGGCCCTCCTCTGATCAACTTTCTCTCCTTGTTGGATGCCTTCTATGTTTCTTCCAGCATTAACCTCCTTATCTCCTCTATCACTCTATCCAACTAGTCTACTGGCTAGCTCATCCTTTCCAGTCTACTCTGTTGCATCTTTTCTTCAACAATTTGCAACTTGTCCTGGTGGATACGCTGGTTCTACACCATTACCCTTTCTCCCAGGGCTTCCACTCCTTCATAAAAATCAAAGGGTAGATCAATTTGATATCCCATGTTTTTTTCATCTCCCATGGCATTGGTTTTCCACTCCATTGTAGATTCCATCTCTATAGTAGTGCCACTAAGCTGCTACTCAATGATCTCCTCTGACAATTCTTGTTTTGTCAAATCCTCTCCTTGCGCTGGTACAAATTTAGCTTCATCCAACTTCTCCTCAGGATGTAATTCTTCTCCACTCTGCATGATTTTCTCCTTCTAGAAGTCTTTCTCTGTTTCAAGATTATCCAAATTATCCTCCAACGTCCTTAGATCATTCTCCCACTAAGTGAGCATCTGTTCTGAATGCTCCTCTTCTTCTCTCATCTCCTCGACATATGTCAATGTCTGCTTCTGCTCCTCCGTGATAGTATTGGTTGGATGTATCTCCTCTGCTCCACCTTAAACACATGCACTGACCTCTATTAGGTTGCTTGGAAAGAATATTTTGATTCCTCCAATGATCAGAATGTGCCTCTGATCCTCCTTCTCTATCAACAATCCTTGCTAATATGAAATATCCTCTGAGTTCTTGAGACTTTCAAACAGTCTCACTTCCTCCTCCTTGCCCACCTGGAAACCTGAGGTTTCACTCCTACCCTCCTGGCAATCTATGATATCTTTGATTGATCTCATTTTGTTTCCCTCTTGACAATATACATTACCACCTCTACCCACCTATTAGTTTATGATAATTTCCACCGATCTCTTCTCATTTCCCACCTGGAAATATATAATATCTTCAATTGATCTCTCTTCCCCATCACTTCGGTTCCTTCCAACCTATGGCTCGCAAATGAAAACCATTTCCTCCTCTGTGGCACTGAGGTTTCTATCATGCCTCAACCACCTCCTCAATACTTGTCATTTCCTCTTGGCAACCACTTGTTGTAAAGACCACCTTACCTTTCACTTCAAGGGACATTCATACCTCCAACTTCCTCTCGCTTCCTGTTGCATATTCAACATCATCTTTTCTTGCTCCTCTTGATTCTCCTTCATCTCTTTATCCTTCTCTGTGTCTTTCACCTGCTGGTAGTCTTTTTTCTTACCCCGTTTCTGGTCTTCAGTATCCATCTTCCTCCTCTGCCTTCAAGAACACAACTGGTTCTTCTCCTTCAACCCACCTATTTGTCTGCTTCTCTTTCTCTACACTTGAGAGCACCACTGAATTTCTCCTACAACCCTCCTGGCTGTCTACCGACTGCTGAACACTTGCAAACAATATTCACAGAGCATCGCACCCTGTTTTCTCCTCCTTTGCCTGATGCCTACAGACATAAATCAAGATATGATACCACTTTATGGTATCATACTAGAACCTTTTTATGGCTCAGATACCATGTGATGAAAACCCCATCCTCTCCCAGGGTCTGCGTGACTTCCTAGTCTAGGATCGTTCACAATCAGGAGATGAATCGGCTCTTCGGGCCATGTTGAGCCCCAAAATCCTATACATAGGTCATTTTGTTCTCTTGTAGGTCCAAAAATAAACCTATGGGATCTTACTGAGCCCCTATGCCTTTGAAATCAATTCCAGGCCTCTATCCCTTTTCACTCTGGAAAAAATTTCATATGACCCCGGGTTGTGACCAAGTGCCAAGAACTACATGTTATTTCAGTGCTTTGGGCTTTGACCATATTGGCCTTTCTTTCCCCTCAACTCCTTCGAATGAAAAACAATTGTGAACTGCCAAATAATAGTCAGCAATATCAATGGTCCTCAACAAGCACCGAGATCAAGGGCTCAAAATTCATTGTTTCGGGTTTTGACAGTTTTTTACCATGCCCAACATGCACAACAATTGTAAAATGTTGATCGTTTAAAAAGGAAGATCTCCTATTCCACCACTAGATCGAAGACTCTATGACTCTTTCTCGATTCAGGCTTCGATGAATTTTCCTCAACGCTTTTCCACAAATATTCAAAATCGTCGAATCAATGAATATGCCCAAGTGATAGATCGTCTGACCTCACGCTCTGCAGATCGACAGTTTAGGTTCCTCTCATACATCCTTTGGCAATTTCTTTTGGTCATGCACACAAATGAACCTTCATATCTCCCAACGCTGAAATACTAACATATTTTGAGTAAGTCAATCAGATGGCTGACACTCCTCCTTCTGATCGACAACCTACACATGTGCTTCGCACTTCAGGATTCAACGATTTTTCCAACACTTAACACTTACAAATCCTTCGGACTGTTGAATTGGAAAATTACCAAACCACTAGAGGGGATGGACGATTCCTATTCCCCGCTAATATTAATGGCCCAATAATTATTTGATGCTTCGTGATTCGATGAATTTCAAAGCACTATTGCACAGTTCTCTCATAGTGATAAACCTATGGACTCCTTGATTTGATTCCATATGTCCCCACAACTGGACGACTGTGATGACATCTGGCCTTCGGTACTTTGGGTATCTTCCAAAATCTTCACTCTGTTTCGTCCAAAGTGTCGAGCCTCTGGACTTATGGATCCACTACCATGTGTCCTCTGAAAAATCAATGGCCCAGATCAACTTCAGACTTTGAGACTCTGGAGAGATTGAAGTCCACTTACTCAATCGATGGTGGGTGTTGACTCCAAGCTCCGAGACTTTGGATCTCTCCACTACATATCACTTCTAATTCCCCAGAATTTGAAACTTTTGGACCTCCTCTGATCTGTTGACACCCCTCACTCTCAAATGGATGGTTGAGATGGAATCCAACTCTTCAGATTTTTGGGAGTCCACTCAACACTTCTCTTTGATTTCTCCAGAGTACTATACCTCCGGACCTAACAATCCGATGACACACGTCTTCCTGCACCAACGGCCATGATGTACTTCGGCCTTTGGAGCTCCAGGATATTTTGACTACGATCAAATTATACCTCCATCCCTCTGGAGTACCAAGTCTCTGGACTTTGGGATCTAGCACCACGTGTCCCTTTACATCCGATGACCCAGATGTACTCCACTCTTTGGAGCTTTGGGAGTATTCAATATTCCTTTGCCTATTCTCTCTTAAACTTCTGATCTTCTGGATAAGTTTGATCTGTGGACACATGTCCTCTCAATTTAACGACCCTGATTTACTATGGATCCCGGAACTTCGAGGATCCTTTTTCCTCCAAAACACAAACTTTGAAAAAAACCTTCGAATTTACAAAGCTCAAAGGGTGCAGAGGGTTAAACCCCGTGAAACTTTCCTTTATATGATGGTTGTTGTCGCTTGAACTCATATCCGATGTCTAGGATATTTTCTCCTCCATGCGCGCTCCTCTTTCTGTCTGAACTTCGATCCGACAGTCCATATCTCCTCTCTATCCAAGATCAATAGTTGTTGTAGCTTCTTCCTCCGTTGTCTGTTCTTTCCTTCCGATGAAGGAGTTTTCTCAAATTTTTCAAAGGGTTGGCCTCTAAATATTCCTCCTCTCTACATGGTCAATTCCTTCACTCTGCGTGCGCTTTAGAAAACACTACTCCTGATATTTTCCAATTTAAAGGGACTTAGGTCCCAGAACACACACTTGCGTTACTTCCACAATATGAATCCTGAAAGGATTCTTGAACTCTACATGCTTTGCAGTGTCTCTGTGCATGTTTGCGCTATCTCTTCAGCTTGACCAATACTTAGTGAAGTGTGGCCTCTGTGCACTCCTTGCATCTAATTTAAAGAACTTCATGTTGTTCCTCCTGATCTTATAATTTCTCAAACTTCTAAGGGTCTCAACCCTTTGTTCTATCCAAATGATTTCTTGTGCCCTCTTGGTACTTCTTCGCTCATCCTCCGGAGCTTATGGACTTTGTAATGGTCCTCAGTGAACTCCTTGCACTAGCTTCACCACTAAAACCTAAACTCTAAAAATTCAGTTGTGCACTCCTTGTGCTCTCTGTGCAGAATTGCACTGCTCCTCCTGAGATTTACCTTCTGGCATGCCCTCTTGGAAACATTTACATAGAACTTGAAATAGATTTCTCACGCACTCCTTTTTCTTTCTCAATGCACTCCTTGCAAAGCCCTCTGAGTATTCAGTAACTCTAGTATGTCTTCTTCAAAGTGTTCAACAACTCCGATATATCTTCTTCAAAGTGTTCATCAACTCTGATGTGCACTCCTTGCATAGTTTTCCCTTCTTCTGAGTTTGAGGTTGTTCTAGTGTGCCCACATGGCACGTTCTTCTCTGAACTCGAAATAGAGTTCAATTTCACTCCTTGCACTAGCTTCACATAGTTTTCAACACTCTGGTGTTCACTCGTTACAGAAACCTGAGAGCCTAGAACTACTCAAAAATTCACAAATATAGAGAAGTATATATAAACCTGCAAAGGGAAATAATATGCATCTAAAAACATCCAAACATATACATAAAAAACATTCAGAAAGTAAACATTCATTCATATTAAAACACATAGAAACCTCATTAGCAGGAAAAACTACTTTTTTATTATATCCAGATGTTAATTTCACTATGTACAATGTTTACAAGGTTGTACTGCAACTGATTCTTAGATCTTCTCCTCTCCTCTCTTGAGATCTCTAAACTCACTCATAAAAAAGATCTAATTCTAAACAATGACAGTGATAGTAACAATCTATGTGGACCCAGTTTGATGCTAATGATGTATCAATGATAGTGATAGAGACCATGACAGTGACAGTGACATGTTGATTCTTTTATATACATATTTGAGGGTGGAAGGAAGGGGCAAGGAAAGGGTGTCGGATCCTCCTTCCAGTTGGAGCTAGAGAATATAGGGAGTTGTAGCTTGCTTTAGGTTGGAGGCTATAAATTAGGGGGTTGAAGCCTCCTTCTAGTTGGAGCTGAAGAATCTTAGAAGTTGTATCTTCCTATGAATGTTATTTTGTTATTATATAAAAACATTTTGTGGATTTCCATGTAAATGTTTTGTGCACTATGAACTTCTTCTTCTCTTTACTTTATATTGGGATGCATTTATTTAATTGAAAAGTTAAAGTTTTAGAAGTGATAAATTGTAATTAATATTGATTCACCCCCCTCTCAGTAACAACAAGCTCATGTGACTTATGTTCTTATATGATTCCAACCATCTCCTCTTTGAGTCATCATGCCCATTGGGGTGGTCATGTCCTTTCATGGACCAACATGCTCTTTCAGATCGACATACCCATTCGATCAATCATATTCGTTGAACTTGTGTGTCCATGAACCATCATGCCCTTTCAAAATGGTGTGCCCCATCTCCTAGGAATTCTCACTCGTGTTAACACGCCCCATTCACTTGGGTGCTCCCTTTCCTTGTGCATGCCTTACGAAGCTGACATGTCCTTTGGACCAGCATGCCCCATATCTTGGTTTCTTATGCTCCTCGCCCCATCTATTGACTCCGACCGACCCCAAATATTTTTGGGTATGATGAGAGGGTCAAGAAGACCTTCTAAACATGCTCATGTCACCGAGGGCAGGTGAGTCCACTTCTTGAGTGCTTGTGCCCAAGTCTCCTCAACCATGCTCTCGTGGAACTGAGTATTTGTCTTCCATCACAAGGAAAGTAAGGCATGTGCCCCCTTGGGTCCACACATCACCATTGTGCACCCAAGGTGCTCCTGCCCATGCCCATGCCTATAATACTTCATCCTCCCAACCAATCACATACTCCTTGTGTTCACTTCGATTGAATTGCCTCCAAGTGTGTCCAAAGAGGGCGTGCACTTGGTAGGTTTCATGAGAGGGTTTACATCCTCCCCCATTAAAATATGTTTCCATATGTTACAACATCCATTGATCTCCATGGAATCTCCACCTGATATTCAGATCTTGTCACTACTCAACAACCAATATATGCCACAATTATCATCAAGGAAAACTCCCCTTAGAAAGTACCATGATTCCATGAAGTGTCGTGTATCACTAACTTATTGTTGCATCAATACTTTGTCCTGTCTAGTCATGCTTCCATGCATTGGATCTCCATGTGACTTTGGTTGATTGGGTAGCTAGTCCAATCATCACAATTTTTCCACAAGAACCCACATATTCATCCTCAAATACCCTTTCTTGTCTGCAAACTTTCCTCATTTTCATCTCCTCATGTCCTCAAGGATAAAGTTTACACCTCATCTTCAATCTTCCAAGTTTCCCATCCTACGTTCCCAAAAAACTTCACCAAGTCACCCCAAATGCCTCACCAACTCCCACCGAGATAATGATCCAATGTGATGTTTTCTAGAGTGAAGGTGAAGGAGGATGGTTGGTTGGGCCATCTCCCTCATCTCCAATCTATCTTTATGCAATCAATGGAGAGTCACCATACTTATGCATTATATGCATAAGAAATGATACACTTGAACCAATTTTTCCTTCACTCTCTTCAATGAGTCATTCTAACTTAGGGTCATACGACCATTCACTTTGCCCAAGTTCGTTGGAGGACGAATACAACTCTTCCTTGTTTCTCCTATACCAAGGTTTTTGCATCTCCCTCTCATCCTCTTGGTATGCAGATGGTATTTTCTCTTGTTCAACAATCTATTTTGACGTCCTCATCTTTATGACCTCTCCCAATCCTTGTTGTAATTCTTAATTCAAACAGACATATGCCAAACCATCCACTTCCTTAGCCACATATCCAACTATGTCTTCAACATCAACAAGCCTCCATTCCATTGACACCAATATTCTTTCATTTTCAGCATTGGGTTGTCCAACCATTGCCCCACTTTGTCTGAATTTCTCCCCACAAGGTTKTCCACTTTGACTATTGACAACAACTAACCATAAGGAGGACATTCGCATGCTCCCTTCTTTCCTCCTCATGGTAGGAACCAAACATGGAGTATATMCTAAGAAAATGGATAAACTATCTATGTGAGGAATATGTGTTTCATTTTCCTTCCTCATGAACTGTTGTCCCAACACAACTTCAAAATTTTCCATAGGAACAATGGTGAAACTCATAATTCCACACCAGTCCCCAAGTTTCAATGAGATATACTTGGCAACACCAATGACTCTCTCTATACTTGAGTTGACTACTTTTAAGGTTGTCTGCATTGGCTCAAGTTGAAACCCAAGTCTCTGAACTATATCCTCTCCTATGAAGTAGTGAGTCGCCTCACTGTCCATCATAACCACCACTCACTTCCCATTGAGTTCAACCTACACATAGAAAATTATTGTCTCATATTTCTCTTAGATCTCTGTGGATCCTCCCTTCATGACAATGTTCAAGATGTGCAAGATCCTAACAAATGGGTTGTCCTCTTTCTCCAAGGCATTCAACTTTTGTTTGAAGGGACATTCTTCACATAGTGATCCTTGGCACAAATCCAACATGAAATTAGATACTTTTATTTTGGTGCATCTATTTGCTTGGAATTACCCTCACCACCCTTGGACGTCATTATATTTCCTTTGTTCTTCTTCTTCCCTTTCACTTACTACCTCTTATCTTGGGAATCATTACTACTCCTAGGACCTATCTTGGCTTCACCCCTGAAGTCCAGTAGTTTGTCCACTGCGATGATGTCTATCACAAGAGTCTGCACATTCTAGCATCGCAAATCACTTTTCACACATGATTGTAGACCATTCATGAAGTGGAAAATTTTGTCATCTTTTGACATATCCTTGATCTCGAACATGAGCCTTGTGAACTCCTTGATGTAGGCTTGGATCTTACCAGTATGCCTAAGAGCTAACAACTAATTTTGTGCAATCCATGCTTGGTTTTTGAGACCAAACTATGTCTTCAAGTCTTCCTTCATCTCTTCCTAGTTTTCGATATTCTCTGTGATTCTCCCAGCTGCCAAGTCTTCCACTCGATTTCTGCACTAGAGCTTACCAATCCATGTCAAGAAAATTGCAACAGTGTTCATCGTAGCTTCATCTGAAATCACGTTCAACTTTTCTAAGTACAAATCTATGTCCCAATAGAAGTTTCCAA
>JASDQU010437995.1:61881-72034 GCA_032191745.1 Picea mariana | reverse complement strand
GAAACAAAGGTAGCATTGGTTCTTTAATTTAGTTTAATTTGATCTCAAAACATGTGCCCAACAAACATACAATTCATAACTTCAATTATTATCATAAATGAAACATTAAATTTGCATATATCTCAAAATTCTTAAGTGGATGGATGATTAATATCTTTGGTGGATCATTAATATCTTTAAAAATTCTAGAAGGAACCCAAAAAAACTTTTAAAGATAATGGTTTGATGGGGTTTTTACCATTGGATGGAGAGACCTCCTTCATGGGGTTTTTACCATTGGATTGAGAGACCTAATATTATACTAATAGTTTGATGGATGTTAGAGTGAGTACCTACATCATTATCATATCTTAAAGCATCCTTAAGAGAGCATGAGAGAGGAAAGAACCCAATTGACTCAAAATTAGAAACCACTTCTACATATGTAAAAAAGGTAACAATTTCCTTATAATCATTGTTTTAACGAGTGAAACATTTTGATATTTCCTCCCCTAAAATATTTTTTGATTCATGTCATTTTCAAGTTTGTATTAATGTTTCACTAAATCATTTATAGATTTACATAATCTCTCTTTCTTAAGCAAGTAGGAATTAGGGTAAGAAGAAAGGTTGTGTTTGAATTAGGGTAATAATAAAGATTGTGTTTGGTGTTTTGTCTATGTTACCATATAAAATCATTTTTGATGTGCAATCTTTTTACCCTTATAGCTCAATTAGAAACAATTTGAAGAACTCTAAAAAGTAGTTTCTTATCTTCTCATCTAGTTTTTCCTTCGCTCTCCTCAATGAGTCATTCTAACTTAGGGTCATACGACCATTCACTTTGCCTAAGTTCATTGGAGGAGGAATAAACCTCTTCCTTGGTTCTCCTATACCAAGGTTGTTGCATCTCCCTCTCATCCTCTTGGTATGAAGATGGTATTTTCTCTTGTTCAACAATCTATTTCGACGTCCTCATCTTTATGACCTCTCCCAATCCTTTTTGTGATTCTTAGTTCAAACAGACATATGCCAAACCATCCACTTCCTTAGCCACATATCCAACTATGTCTTCAACATCAACAAGCATCCATTCCATTGACACCAAAATTCTTTCATTTTCAGCATTGGGTTGTCCAACCATTGCCCCACTTTGTCTGAATTTGTCCCCACAAGGTTGTCCACTATGGTTATTCGCAACAACCAACTGTAAGGAGGGAATTCACGTGCTCCCTTCTTTCCTCATGGTAGGAACCAAACATGGAGTTTGTCCTAAGAAAATGGATAAACTATCTATGTGATGACTGTGTGTTTAATTTTCCTTCCTCATGAGCTCTTGTCCCAACACAACTTCAAAATTGTTCATAGAAACAATGGTGAAACTTATACTTCGACACCAGTCCCCAAGTTTCAACGAGATATACTTGGCCACACCAATGACTCTCTCTATACTTGAGTTGACTACTTTGAAGGTTGTCTGCATTGGATCAAGTTGAAACGCAAGTCTCTACGCTATATCCTTGCCTATGAAGTAGCGAGTCGGCTCACTGTCCACCATAACCACCACTGACTTCCCATTGAGTTCAACCTACACATAGAAAATTATTGTCTCATATTTCTCTTAGATCTCTGTGGATCCTCACTTCATGACGATGTTCAAGACGTGCAAGATCCTAACAGATGGGTTGTCCTCTTTCTCCAAGGCATTCAACTTTTGTTAGAAGGGACAATTCTTCACATAGTGATCCTTGGCACAAATCCAACATGAACTTAGCTACTTTTCTTTTGGTGCATCTATTTGCCTGGAATTATCCTCACCACTCTTGGACAACTTTGTATTTCCTTTGTCCTTCTTCTTCCCTTTCCCTTACTACTTCTTATCTTGGGAATCATTACTACTCCTAGGACCTATCTTGGCTTCACCCCTAAAGTCCAGTAGTTTGTCCACTGTGATGATGGCTATCACAAGATTCTGCACATTCTGGCATCACAAATCACTTTTCACACATGATTGTAGACCATTCATGAAGTGGAAAATTCTGTCTTCTTCTGACATATCCTTGATCTCGAACATCAGCCTTGTGAACTCCTTGATGTAGGCTTGGATCTTACCAGTATGCCTAAGAGCCAACAACTGATTTTGTGCAATCCATGCTTGGTTTTTGAGACCAAACTGTGTCTTCAAGGATTCCTTCATCTCTGCCTAGTTTTCGATATTCTTTGTGATTCTCCTGGTTGCCAAGTCTTCCACTCAGTTTCTCCACTAGAGCTTACCAATCCATGTCAAGAAAATTGCAGCATTGTTCATCGTAGCTTCATCTGAAATCACGTTCAACTTTTCTAAGTACAAATCTATGTCCCAATAGAAGTTTCCAATAAACTTAACATTGTGGGTACCATCATATGGCTCGGGTTCCTTTATATTGTTCCTCGTTGGCATGATCCCTAAACTCTATCAATTAGCCAAATCTCATTTCAACAATGTGATGGTGTATTCTTGGTCCTTCAATTTCTGTCTGACTAAGGATAGTGCATCATCTACTTCCTTGAGTCTATCTTGAACATCGTTGGTCAAGGTTCCTTTTATAGCATTCAGAGTCAACTGACACTCCCACATGGATTCATTAAACCCATGCACTATTTTTCATGTCTTTGTCTCCATTCATTCAACCTTCTCACCATGTTGATACATTGCATTTGTCATCTTCTCAATAATATTCTCCAAGATAACAAGTGAATCCTTCATCCTTCCTTTCTTGGGATCCCTCTCTGTGTCACTGCCATTTGCGTGTAACTTAGCCATGGATGACCCTCCAAGTATATTCAGATCTAATTGTGAGCAGTTCGTCCAAGGAACCCAAGAATTTGCCTCAAGGTTTTCACAATAATTATATGATTAAATTTGCAACAAGTCTTGTGATGAACTCTACGATGAATTTTGTGACCACCCACCATGTCCAAGTGCTTCATTTCACCACAAACTCTGCTCTCATCTTTTTAATAACTATCTTCATTTGCTCAATAATATTCTCCAAGATAGCAAGTGATTCCTTCATCCTTCCTTTATTGGGATCCCTCTCGGTGTCATTTTCATTTGCGTGTAACCTATCTATGGATGACCCTCCAAGTATGTCATTTGCGTGTAACCTAGCCATGAAAACTCTCCCTTAGAAAGTTTCATGAGTCCATGAAGTGTCGCGTCTCACTAAATTATTGTTGCATCAATACTTTGGTATGTCTACTCATACTTCCATGCATTGGATGCCGATGTGACTTTGGCTAATTGGGTAGCTAGTCCAATCATCACAATATCTCCACAAGAACCCACATATTCACGCTCAAATACCCTTTTTTGTCTATGACATTTCCTCATTTTCAACTCCTCATCTCCTCGAAGACAAAGTTTACACCTCGTCTTCAATCTTTCAAGTTTCCCACCTTATGTTCCCAACAAATTTCACCAAGTCAACCCAAATGTCTTGCCAACTCCCACAAAGATAATGATCCAATGTGATGTTGTCTAGTATGAAGGTGAAGGAGGATGGTTGGTTGGGCCATCTCCCTCATATCAAATCTATCTCAATGTGATCAATGGAGAGTCACCGTACGTATGCATTATATGCATAAGCAATGGTACACTTGAACCATTTTTTCCTTCGCTCTCCTCAATGAGTCATTCTAACTTAGGGTCATACGACCATTCACTTTGACCAAGTTCGTTGGAGGAGGAATAAACCTCTTCCTTGGTTCTCCTATACCAAGGTTGTTGCATCTCCCTCTCATCCTCTCAGTATGTATATGGTATTTTCACTTGTTCAACAATCTATTTCGACGTCCTCATCTTTATGACCTCTCCCAATCCTTGTGATTCTTAGTTCAACCAGACATATGTCAAACCATCCGCTTCCTTAGCCACATATCCAACTATGTCTTCAACATCAATAAGCCTCCATTCCATTGACACCAAAATTTTTTCATTTTCAGCATTGGGTTTTCCAACCATTGCCCCACTTTGTCTGAATTCGTCCCCACAAGGTTGTCCACTATGGCTATTCGCAACAACCAACTGTAAGGAGGGAATTAACATGCTCCCTTCTTTCCTCCTCATGGTAGGAACTAAACATGGAGTTTGTCCTAAGAAAATGGATAAACTATCTATGCGATAACTATGTGTTTAATTTTCCTTCCTCATGAACTCTTGTCCCAACACAACTTCAAAATTGTCCATAGGAACAATGGTGAAACTCATACTTCCACACCAGTCCCCAAGTTTCAACGAGATATACTTGGCCAGACCAATGAATCTCTCAATACTTGAGTTGACTACTTTGAAGGTTGTTTACATTGGCTTAAGTTGTAACCCAAGTCTCTGCACTATATCCTCACTTATGAAGTTGTGAGTCACCTCACTGTCCACCATAGCCACCATTGACTTCCCACTGAGTTCAGCCTACACATATAATATTATTTTCTCATCTTTCTCTTATATCTTTGTGGATCCTCCCTTGATGACAATGTTCAATACCTACAAGATCCTAACAAATGGGTTGTCCTCTTTCTCCAAGGCATTCAAATTTTGTTTAAAGGGGCAATTCTTCACATAGTGATCCTTGGCACAAATCCAACATGAAATTAACTTCTTTTCTTTTGGTGAATCTATTTGCTTGGAATTATCCTCACCGCCCTTGGACATATTTCTATTTCCTTTGTCCTTCTTCTTCCCTTTCCATTATTGCTTCTTATCTTTGGAATCCTTACTAATCCTAGGACCTATCTTGGCTTCACCCCTGAAGTCCATTAATTTTTCCTCTGTGGTGATGGCTATCACAAGAGCCTGCACATTCTGGCATCGCAAATCACTTTGGACCCATGATTTTAGACCATTCATGAAGTGGAAAAGTCTGTCTTCTTCTAACATATCCTTGATCTCGCACATGAGCCCTGTGAACTCCTTCATGTAGGCTTGGATCTTACCAGTATGCCTAAGAGCCAACAACTAATTTTTTGCAATCCATGCTTGGTTTTTGAGACCAAACTATGTCTTCAAGGATTCCTTCATCTCTGCCTAGTTTTAGATCTTCTCTGTGATTCTCCTAGCTGCCAAGTCTTCCACTCGGTTTCTCCACTAGAGCTTACAAATCCATGTCAAGAAAATTGCAACAGTGTTCATCGTAGCTTCATTTGAAATCACTTTCAAATTTTCTAAGTACAACTCTATGTCCCAGTAGAAGTTTCCAATCAACTTAGCATTGTGGGTACCATCATATGGCTTAGGTTTCTTTATATTGATCCTCATTGGCATGATGCCTAAACTCTGTCTGTTAGCCAAATCTCATTTCAACATTGTGATGGTGTCTTCTTGGTCCTTCAACTTCTATGTTACTAAGGATAATGCATACTCTACTTCCTTGAGTCTATCCTAAACATCATTGGTCAAGGTGCATCTTATAACATTTACAGTCAAGTGACACTCCCACATGGCTTCATTAAACCCATGCACTATTTTTCCTGTCTTCGTCTCAATTCATTCAACCTTCTCACCATGTTGATACATTGCATTCGTCATCTGCTCAATAATATTCTCCAAGATAACAAGTGAATCCTTCATCCTTCCTTTCTTGGGATCCCTCTCGGTGCCACTGCAATTTGCGTGTAACCTAGACATGGATGACCCTCCAAGTATATTCAGATCTAATTGTGAGCAGTTCGTCCAAGGAACCCAACACTTTGCCTCAAGGTCTTCACAATAATTATATGATTAAATTTGTGACAAGTCTTGTGATGAACTATATGATGAGTTTTGTGACCACCCACCATGTCCAAGTGCTTCATTTCACCACAAACTATGCTCTTGTCCTTTTAATAACTATCATCATCTTCTCAATTATATTATCCAAGATAACAAGTGAATCCTTCATCCTTCCTTTATTGGGATCCCTCTCAGTGTCACTGCCATTTGTGTGTAACATAGCCATGGATGACTCTCCAAGTATGCCATTTGCGTGTAACCTAGCCATGAAAACTCCCCTTAGGAAGTTTCATGAGTCCATGAAGTGTCGCATCTCACTAACTTACTGTTGCATCAATACTTTGGTATGTCTACTCATACTTCCATGCATTGGATCCTCATGTGACTTTGGCTAATTGGGTAGCTAGTCCAATCATCACAATTTCTCCACAAGAACCCACATATTCACGCTCAAATACCCTTTTTTGTCTGTGAAATTTCCTCATTTTCAACTCCTCAACTCCTCCAAGACAAATTTTACACCTCGTCTTCAATCTTTCAAGTTTCCCACATTATGTTCCCAAGAAACTTCACCAAGTCAACCCAAATGTCTCGCCAACTCCCACCAAGATAATGATCAAATGTGATGTTGTCTAGTGTGAAGGTGAAGGAGGATGGTTGGTTGGGCCATCTCCCTCATCTCCAATCTATATCAATGTGATCAATGGAGAGTCACCATACTTATGCATTATATACATAAGCAATGGTACACTTGAACCAATTTTTTCTTCTCTCTCCTCAATGAGTCATTCTAACTTAGGGTCATACAACCATTCACTTTGCCTAAGTTCATTGGAGGAGGAATAAACCTCTTCCTTGGTTCTCCTATACCAAGGTTGTTGCATCTCCCTCTCATCCTCTATATATGCATATGGTATTTTCTCTTGTTCAACAATCTATTTCGACGTCCTCATCTTTATGACCTCTCCCAATCCTTGTTGTGATTCTTAGTTCAAACAGACATATGCCAAACCATCCGCATCCTTAACCACATATCCAACTATGTCTTCAACATCAACAAGCCTCCATTCCATTGACACCAAAATTCTTTCATTTTCAGCATTGGGTTGTCCAACCATTGCCCCAGTTTGTCTGAATTCGTCCCCACAAGGTTGTCCACTATGGCTATTCGCAACAACCAACTGTAAGGAGGGAATTCAGGTGCTCCTTTATTTCCTCCTCATGGTAGGAACCAAACATTGAGTTTGTCCTAAGAAAATGGATAAACTATCTATGCGATTACTATGTGTTTAATTTTCCTTCCTCATGAACTATTGTCCCAACACAACTTCAAAATTGTCCATAGGAACAATGGTGAAACTCATACTTCCACACCAGTCCCCAAGTTTCAACGAGATATACTTGGCCACACCAATGACTCTCTCTATACTTGAGTTGAATACTTTGAAGGTTGTTTGCATTGGCTTAAGTTATAACCCAAGTCTCTGCACTATATCCTCACCTATGAAGTTGTGAGTCGCCTCCTGTCCTCCATAGCCACCATTGACTTCCCACTGAGTTCAACCTACACATATAAAATTACTATCTCATCTTTCTCTTAGATATTTGTGGATCCTTCCTTCATGACATTGTTCAAGACCTGCAAAATCCTAACAAATGGGTTGTCCTCTTTCTCCAAGGAATTCAAATTTTGTTTGAAGGGACAATTCTTCGGATAGTGGTGCTTGGCACAAATCCAACATGAAATTAGCTTCTTTTCTTTTGGTGCGTCTATTTTCTTGGAATTATCCTCACCACCCTTGTACATCTTTGTATTTCCTTTGTCCTTCTTCTTCCCTTTCCCTTATTGCTTCTTATCTTTGGAATCCTTACTACTCCTAGGACCTGTCTTGGCTTCACCCCTAAAGTCCAGTAATTTTTCCACTGTGGTGATGGCTATCACAAGAGTCTGCACATTCTGGCATCGCAAATCACTTTGCACCCATGATTGTAGACCATTCATGAAGTGGAAAAGTCTTTCTTCTTCTGACATATCCTTGATCTTGAACATGAGACATGTGAACTCCTTGATTTAGGCTTGGATCTTACCAGTATGCCTAAGAGCCAACAACTGATTTTTTGCAATCCATGCTTGGTTTTTGAGACCAAACTGTGTCTTCAAGGATTCCTTCATCTCTGCCTAGTTTTCGATCTTCTCTATGGTTCTCCCAGCTACCAAGTCTTCCACCCAGTTTCTCCATTAGAGCTTAACAATCCATGTCAAGATAATTGCAGCAGTGTTCACCGTAGCTTCATCTGAAATCACATTCAAATTTTCTAAGTACAACTCTATGTCCCAATAGATGTTTCCAAGCAACCTAGCATTGTGGGTACCATCATATGGCTCGGGTTTATTTATATTGATCTTCATTGGCATGATGCCTAAACTCTGTCCATTAGACAAATCTCATTTCAACAATGTGATGGCGTCTTCTTGGTCCTTCAACTTCTATGTGACTAAGGATAGTGCATCCTCTACTTCCTTGAGTCTATCCTGAACATCGTTGGTCAAGGTGCATGTTATAACATTCACAGTCAATTGACACTCCCACATGGCTTCATTAAACCCATGCACTATTTTTCTTGTCTTTGTCTCCATTAATTCAACCTTCTCACCATGTTGATACATTGCATTCGTCATCTGCTCAATAATATTCTCCAAGATAACAAGTGAATCCTTCATCCTTCCTTTATTGGGATCCCTCTCGGTGTCACTGCCATTTCCGTGTAACCTAGCCATGGATGACCCTCCAAGTATATTCAGATCTAATTGTGAGCATTTCATCCAAGGAACCCAAGAATTTGCCTCAAGGTCTTCACAATAATTATATGATTAAATTTGCGACAAATCTTGTGATGAACTCTACGATGAGTTTTGTGACCACCCACCATGTCCAAATGCTTCATTACACCACAAACTCTGCTCTCAATCTGCACAAGGTGTGCACCTAGAACTATCTTCCACCAAACTATCAATCAATACCTCTATCATAAGTTTGTTAACAATTCAACTTCACCACCTAATAACAATTAATGTTTACTTTTATTAACATTACCAAATGATCTATTTAAGAAGCAAATTCCTAACATTTCCTTGAAATTTGGAAAATAAAAAATACTATTAATTTAATTTACCCGCACCATTTTTTCTTTGAAAAACATTACAACCACATTCATATCGAAACAAAGGTAGCAATGGTCCTTTAATTTAGTTTAATTTGATCTCAAAACATGTGCCCAACAAACATATCATAAGTGAAACATTAAATTTGCAAACATCTCAAAATTCTTAAGTGGACGGATCATTAATATCTTTGGTGGATCATTAATATCTTTAAAAATTCTAGAAGGAACCGAAAAAAAACTTTTAAAGCTAATGGTTTGGTGGGGTTTTTACCATTGGATGGAGAGACCTCCTTCATGGGGTTTTTACCATTGGATTGAGAGACCTAATATTTCCTCCCCTAAAATATATTTTCATGTTGTTTTCCTGTTTGTATTAAGGTTTCACTAAATCATTAATAGATTTACATAATCTCTCTCTTTCTTAAGCAAGTAGGAATTAGGATAAGGTTAAACAATTTATTTATATTTTTGATATGTTTTTATTTTTATTATCAAAATATAATTAGTTTTGTTAAAATTAAAATTTTGGATGAATGAAATTGTTATTTTTAATAGAAAAATAAATTCATTATCCTCAAATAATTCTATTACAACTTGATTATACAATATTAAAATTTGATACATGCAATTTTATTAATCCAAATTAATTATTATTAAATTTCATACTAAAAATATTAATTTCTTATAAAAAAAAAATCAATTCATAACACATTTAAAATACAACTTTGTTAAAATAAACTTGTCGAATATAACAAGAAGCAATAAAATTTAACAATATCTATTAAAAAATGAAAATAAAATTATTAAAAATTTTAATAATGTTTTTAGAAAAAAACCAAAATAAGAATAAACTTTAATACTCAACATACCTATTACCAATACAATCATTTTAACAAGTGTTTGACATTAACAAAGGAACTTGAACAAGGTTTCCTTCATGTGGAAATTAAGTACTTACGTTATTAAATTTATAATGTTTGAAAGTTATATATATATATATATATATATATATATATATATATATATATATATATATATATATATATATAATTAGAAATAATTCACTTTGATACTTTAATAAAAATTCCATTTCGATTTTTTTAAATCTAATGTGAATTTGTTTTTTTAAGATTTAATGAAAAAAATGGTTGAAACGTCACATATGTGTATGGTAGATGATCGACCAACCACAAATATTGCATATGCAATATTTGTGAAGAAATATTGATTGTGATGTAAGTAAATATCGAGTCAACCTAA
>JASDQU010437995.1:34625-48695 GCA_032191745.1 Picea mariana | reverse complement strand
ATATCAATAACACACAACACAAAAGTTTTACCGGGAAAGCGTAAAGCTAAAAACCCCACTATCATATATTATGTATATCATGAATCATGAAACAATCTCATACAAAACTCTAATCCAAGAGCTCTCAGTACAATACAATCGTCTCACACTGTCATACACAAATTAGCAAATACATACGCCAATTCTTGTGTCCAGACAACCTGCCGCCTCTGCACAAACTCTGCAATCTGAATCCTCACAATGAATCGAATGAATTCGTTTGCACATGCTCATAAGCATATCCACTGCATGTGTGAACAAATCATAACTGATAGCCAACTGTCCCTTTCACCTGTTATCTCAATTGGTGTCCATTGGAATGACATGCATGTAGTTAACCGTGGCAAGTTTTCAGTTGCATGCGAGTTAACTGATTAACTGAACTCTCACTAGTGCATGTTTAGCTACAACTAGTACAACTGATATTAACTCACTTAACTACACTTATAATTTTGTTACAATTCCAAATCAATCAGTTATGAATGAGATAATAGATTAATATTTATTTTCTAATTTAATTAACGGAAAAGTAAATTAGACACATGTTTCTTGTTGACTTTTCAACAGTAGGGAAGGACCCTAGGACATTTCCCAGGGGAGGGGGCTCAAGGCCACCTCCATATGGTAACAGAGTCACACCAAGGACAGTAGCCGTAGGGATTTCAATGGCAGCGAGTGCAGCATCTCATTCATCACCAACGACACAGATAGGTCCACGACCATCTCTAGGAGCAGCTAGTAGGGGCAGGGGTTCCAGGGGAAGGAACTCATTTCAGAGACAGTCACGTAACAGTGTGCAGGTTCAATCCCGTGTTACCTATTGGAGGTGCGGAGGACCCCACTACCAGCATGACTGCCTAGAGTTACAATCAGGATTTGTGCATAGAGAAGGAAAGGCCCCGATGGGAAGAGCGAGTAACAACCACCAGATTTATGCAGCGGTTAATAATCGCCAGGACGAACATCAATCCACGGTGGTGGAGTCATCAGGTATGCTAAATCATATCAATGTAAAGATTTTATTTGATTCTGGTGCTACAGATAGTTTCATTTCACCATTTCATTAGAAAAGAGTGGGTTGGCAGCCTACTAGCACGATGACTTTAAACAAGTCGAGATGGCCTCGGGGGAAAAACAAGCGGTAGGACCTAGCATTGATAATTGTATAGTAGACCTGGGAGTGTGTACTACCAGGTTGAAGGTATACGTCACTGCTCTCGGGGCATATGACCTAATCATTAGAATGGATTGTTTAGAAGCTCATCGAGCTTTGGTAGATTGTTTCGAAAAAAGGGTGCTTTGTGTCGATGATGAAGGAAGATCAGTAGAGATCCAGGGTGTATGGAGAAAGGTGTCATTACGCTTTATCTCAACTATAAAGGTTAAGCGATGCTTGAGGCAAGGGTGTCGACTATATGTAGTGGAAGCAGTGAATGAAAGGAAGGGACCCTCATTAGATCAGTACCCGGTATTGTCAGAATTTAAGGATGTTTTTCCGAACGAGTTACCGGGGTTACCTCCTGAGAGGGAGCTTGATTTTACTATTGAGATAAAACCTAGTGCATAACCAATTTCCAAGAATCTGTATCGGATGACAGCGCCGGAACTTTGTGAGTTGCAAATGCAGTTGAAAGAGTTACTGGACTTAGGGCTAATAAGTCCCAATGTCTCACCTTGGGGTGCACCAGTAATTTTTGTAAAGAAGAAGGATGGTTCCTTATGATTGTGTATAGATTACAAGGACTTGAACTATGCTACAGTGAAAGATAGGTACCCAATGCCACGAATAGATGACCTCTTCAATCAAATGAAAGGTGCAACAGTATTCTCAAAGATCGATTTGCAATCAGGGTATCACCAGTTAAGGATTAAGGAAGGCGATATTCCAAAAACTGCCTTTCGAACCCGATTTGGACACTATGAGTTCGTCATAGTACCTTTTGGATTGACCAATGAGCCAACAGTATTCATGAGCCTCATGAATGGCATATTCCGGAAGTACTTAGACCATTTTGTACAAGTCTTTCTAGATGACATCCTCATCTATTCTAAGAACAAAAGAGAACATGAGGAACACTTGCGACTGGTGTTGTCCTGCCTTAGGGAGAACAAATTGTATGGGAAGTTGTCGAAGTGTTCCTTCTTCCATAAATAAATTCACTATTTAGGTCATATCATTTCCAGTGAAGGAATATCTGTGGAACCAGAAAAGGTAATGGCCATTATGGAGTGGCCAATGCCGAAAAATGCCCATGCGGTGAGAAGCTTCATGGGGCTAGCAGGTTATTATCGGAGATTTGTGGAAGGATTCTCAAAAATAGCGAAACCCATCACCACTTTGCAGTGCAAGGGGGTCAGGTNATTCTCAAAAATAGCGAAACCCATCACCACTTTGCAGCGCAAGGGGGTCAGGTATGAATGGACAGAAGAATGTGATAGTGCATTCATTGAACTTAAGAGGTTACTAACTAGTGCGCCAATTCTACAAGTGCCGGATATGGAAAAGGACTTCACAGTCTGCACGGATGCCTCGAAGCAAGGGTTGGGGGCCGTGCTAATGTAGGATGGAGGAGTGATAGCTTATGCGTCAAGGAGGTTGTAGAAACATGAAGAGCTATATGAGACTCATGATTTAGAGTTGGCAGCTGTAATGCTAGCTTTGAAAATTTGGAGGCACTATCTTGTGGGGCAAAACTTTGAGCTCAAAACGGACCATCAAAGTTTAAAACATCTCTTCACTCAAAGGGATCTGAATGCTAGACAAAGGCGATGGAGTGAGTTTATGAGTGAGTACGATTTTGGTATTTCATACATCAAGGGAAAGTAAAATGTGGTCACAGATGCCTTGAGTAGGAGACCACGTGTCTTCTCCTTGGTACCTTGAAAGGTCAATGTGAGGGAACATGTGTTGACACAACTCCAAGGAGACAGTTGGTATTTAGAGGTTACTTCAAACCTCTAGAGTGGGAGGAAATTATATCCAAAGTATGAAGGATATAGTCTGGAAGCATACAGACTGTTAAAATATCGAGGAAGGATGTACATCCCTGAAGATGGGGATATTCGAAGCATCATACTGAAGGAAGCCCATAGAGCACTTTATTGTGCACATCTGGGTGTGAAGAAGATGTACGTAGACATGAGGAAGCTCTTCTTTTGGGTAGGCATGAAGCACGATGTAGTCCATTTCATTGCCAAATGCCTAGTGTGTCAACAAGTGAAGGCTGACCACCATCACCCGGCAGGCCTACTACAACCACATGATGTTCCTATGTCCAAGTGGGAAGTCATCTCTATGGATTTTTTTGTGGGTTTTCCGCTCACATCTCATAGACACAATGCCATTCTTGTGATAGTGGATAAGTTAACCAAGAGTGCTCATTTTATTTCAGTTAGAGACACTTACGATGTCACTGATGTGGCACGTGTGTTTGTAAGAAAGGTTATCCGTTTGCACGGGATACCTAAGAAGATCATTTAAGATAGGGACTCTAGATTCACTTCTAGGTTTTGGACAAGTTTGCAGTTAGCATTGGGGACTCAGTTGAAATCAAGCACAACTTATCATCCTGAAACATATGGGAAAACCGAGAGGGTAAATCAAGTCATGGAAGACATGCTTAGGATGTATGTCATGGATAATCAAACCCATTGGGAGAAGTACCTACCTTTGGTAGAGTTTGCTTACAATAACAGTTTTCATAGCTCCATCGGAATGCCACCCTACGAAGATTTGTATGGAAGGCCATGTAGAACACCATTGAGTTGGGATAGATTAGAAGACCAAGTAACAATTGGGCCAGAATTGATTCAAGATATGGAGGAACAAGTGATTCAAATTAGGCAGAGACTAAAGGAAGCACAGGGTAGGCAGAAAAGTTATGCGGATGCACACAAGACCGACCGAAGTTATGAAGTGGGAGACCAAGTTTTTATTCGTATCAGGCCTAATAAGAGTACCATATGGTTCGGGAAGGGGACAAAGTTGTCACCTTGATTTATAGGACCGTTCAGAATCCAAGAGAAAATTAGACCCGTTGCCTATCGTCTCGTATTGCCACCCCACCTGCATAAAACTCATAATGTTTTTCATGTATCTATTTTACGTCATTATGTTGCTAATGAATCACATAAACTAAATTGGAAGGAATTGCAGGTATCAGACGTGGGAACTCTCACGGTAGAATTGTTACGCATATTGGACCGTAGAGTCCGACAGCTTAGGAACCGTCTGATAGACCAAGTTAAGGTCCAATGGGACAAGTATAGTCTAGGATCTGCTACTTGGAAAGACGTCGAGACATTACGTCGAGACTATCCCTCACTTTTTTGACCACCTCGAGAATATGTTTCTCGAAGGTTGGGTGTATGTAACACCACCTTTTGACTTAGACAACCAAGATTACATGAGGCCTACACTTTTATTTTCTATTCACAGTGAAACTATTAAATGATACACTTAAACTTTTAAGACGTATGAACCTTTATGAATGTTTAAATATATTTGGATAATGATGGATATGGTTGCAATAGATTGTGAGAATGTAAATTTTATGAATGTTTAAATATTATTGATGATGATGGATATGATGCGATCTACTATGTGAATGTAAATTTTATGAATGTTTAAATGTTATTGATGATGATGGATATGATGCAACATATTGTGTGAATGAGAATCCTATGAAGATTTAAATGCTATTTGAATGATGATTGGATATGATGCAATCTATTTGGTAAATGATAATTTTATGAATGGGTGTCGAAATTGAATTATGGGATATTATGAGATCTATTTCTAACTTAAAAACTTTGATGTTAAGTTGTTGGTACACAGATACCGAATTGAAATGATGGTTGTATGCAATTACATAATGATAATGCATAGAAATGTATGAGTTTGTGTTACAGACTAATCTATAGGTTATGGGCTATGAAATAGCCAAGGGATAATGATGATGAAAGTGGATGTCATGACCACTAGCCGAGAAACATTATGGTATGAATCTTTGTATGTGAAATTATATTGGTTTGGATGCATTGCTATGATATGTGGACCAGTGCAGGATTTCAGGTGATGAGACTGCCCAAAATCAAATAAACGATGACAAAACTCCCAGCAACACGGTGCCACTGTAAATTCCATTGTAGGGTGTGGACCCTAGTTATGATTAGGAGGGGTGGAGGCATTTCCCACCGTGTACCCTCCGAAACCTGAAGTCATGGGATGACGATGTTAGCTCACGCTCCCCTAGACATGTGATGATGACTGTCAGTTGCCTGCTAGGGAAGCTTGGTCAAGATAGTGACACTTCTGCTTACATGTTCTATTTGGAGTTAGGTCAATATAGTTGATGCTCCAAGATAGTCCAGTAGAGGAAGGATAGGAATGGAAGATGGAAGCAAGTTAGGGAGGAAGGATGAGTAGAAATAGTTGAGAGTGTATGGAGATTTGTCTTATGGTGGAATTTATTGTTTTTCCTTCTGAAAAGAAAATGTGTATATATATGAATATTCATAATTATGTAACTAAACTACAATTGTCTAAATAACATTGTTGAGCTAGATAATAGTAATTAAAGGATTTCACAAACATTTGATTGGTTTATTGTCTTTTATAAAATGAGTAGTCTTGTTGAATGGATTGGATGCATGAGGAAATTACTATAGAGATGATAGTTATTGATATTAGTACATGAACGATACTTGTATGTACTAGCTACACATGCATTTCTTGCGCATGTACACTAGTATGAATGAGTTTCTTGGCTTACTAATAATGACGGTTATTTGTTATGAATGTGTGGACCATGTTTATTTTCCCTTGTATCATAGAATACTTTAACTTCGGGACAAATTTTCCTGAAGGGTGGGTGTATGTAACAACCCTAGTTAAATAGTTGCATAGGGTTTATCAAGTATAGTTAATTAAATAATTAACTGTCCTAATATATTTTAGTTGAACAATGATTATTTATTAATTAATTAATTAATTAATTATTGTTTATATATGTTGATTAATTAATTAACTCATTAAAGGTTTGGGTAATGAATTAAGAGCTTAATAATTTTTATTTATTTATTATAAAACTTTACGTATGCAAGGGGATGAAGCATTGAGTGGAGGGATAAGGTAATAAATGGAAGGATAAGGTGGGTGGCATTAAAGGAGGGTAGGAGTTGGTGAATGGAGGGGGATATGACTGGGTAGAGGCCTTCAGGAAGGATTATGAAAATTTGGGAGAGGAGTAGTATTGCAGGAGAGGACTGTATTTTCTAAGGGATATTTTTTGGTTTGGAGTTTGGGTGAACTGTTGCAGGGGGCACCAGGTTGCTGGGAGTTTTGGGCTCGGGGGCTAGGAATCCTCATGGAATCCTGGAGCTAGGGAGTCGGATAGGCTTCTCCTAGCTGGCTGGGTGGTTAGTCGGTTTTGGGCAGGGTTTGGTCAGAGCATCAGGCAGAGTTTTGGGCAAAGCAGCAGAGAGGACAGCCGGATATTGGGATAATAGTATCAGCCAGAGGTATCTATATTCATGAATTTGCTGGGTTATGGGGTTGTTATGTAATTTATTAGATTGTTGTTCATAAATTTAAATTTATGTTGCTTATATGCTGAATGAAATTGCTTATTTCTTATGCTGAATAATCATAATGTTTAAATTTACAAAAAAATTTAGGCTTTGTTAAATTAGGTTCTTACAGAACATATCCCAAGACATTGATAAAAAATATCAACAAGAAGATGATGATGTAAAATATCAATAGGAAGATGATGATGTAGAATCTCAGAAAGAAGATGATAATAATGAAACACATGAAAATGAACCAAATACTGATGAAGAAGATAATGAAGAAACTCCCTTGCCAAGAGCTCCATCAAAAAGAGTTCAAAAGAATCATCCTGAAAGCCATATTATTGGAGATAAAAGTGCAGGAGTGGAAACAAGAAGGAAACTCACTTTTGACTCAGTACAAGCAATGTTATCCATAATAGAACCTAAGTCATTTAAATAATCTAGAAAAAGTAAATATTGGATAGAAGCAATGAATGAAGAACTAGATCAAATAGAGAAAAAACAGACTTGGGAACTAGTTCCAAGATCCAAGGACAAAAATTTAATAGGAACCAAGTGGATCTTCAAAAACAAACTAAATGAAAATGGGGAGATTATAAAAAAAAAATCCAGATTAGTTTGCAAAGGATATTCCGAAGTGGAAGGTATTGATTTTGAAGAGACCTTCGCTCCAGTAGCAAGACTTGAGGCAATCAAAATGTTCCTGGCATTTGCATGCTTCAAAGATTTCAAAATCTATCAGATGGATGTCAAGTCCACATTCCTTAATGGAACACTAGAAGATGAAGTATGTGTTAAGAAACCAAAAGGATTCTTTTTTTTCCTCAGAAAAAAAGCGTAATTTTATTCATCAGGAGAGACAAAATTACATTTTGTAGGTGCTAGTTTAGCACATTCGAAAGCATAAAGAAAGTGTGATGGTTTGCACTAGAGAAAGTGTTGATCTCTTGATATCTTTGTAGACCATAAATGGGTATACCATTAACTTCTTCATGTCCAGGGTCTATTCAAATGCTAGTAGAGTATGCATTTTAGAGCTAGTTGAGAAACTAGAAGGATTCACGTTAACAGAAAATCAGGACTATGTGTGCAAGATGAAAAAGGACTTATATGGTCCTAAACAAGGCCCCAAAGCATGGTTCTCAAAGGCCTTTTTCAGTACCTGCAAAAACAAGGATATATGAGAGGGACTTATGATAACAACTTATACATCAAAATTGAGGATCAAAACATGATTGTTGTGGTGGTATATGTAGATGACATCATATTTGGAAGTAATCTTACCACACTAAGAAGAAACTTTGCAACCAAAATGCAAGAAGAATTTGAAATGTCTATGTTGGGAGAACTGTCGTTTTTCTTTGGTTTACAAGTAAATCAAACAGAAAATGGAATATTTGTTTCCCAAGCCAAATATTTCAAGGAAATGCTAAGGAAATTCCAAATGGAGCACATTAAACCTATGAGTACTCCCATGGTCACTAGATGTAAACTAAGACTAGAAGATGATTCACCAAAAGTGTACCAAACGATGTACAGATCAATGATTGGAAGTTTTCTCTATTCAAAAACAACAAGGCATGACATCATGTAGGTTGTAGGACTTGTTATCCCCGATTTCTAGGGATAACTAGGAGATCATGTCTCGAGGCCCACAGATCCTAGACATGGAGTACCGAGAGCAGGATTGACTTGAGCATGGCCTTGGAGGGCCCATCCTTCTATTCTTTCATCAGATTCGTCTTGTTAGCAGTAGCAGCATCCATCACCATCGGCTTGGTCTTGTATCAGAGAAGGCTCTTGCTCCATGAGGTAATTGGTCCTGGTATCATGGTATGTGTCACTTTTGATCATTATAACCTTTAAATGTATGCATCTAATTCCTTTTATTTCTTACGACTGCATGGATCTTACATTGACCCACTTGACAATGCTTGGGGAGATTGACTGGGTGCCCTAGTAAGCCTGTACCCATAGGTTTTGGTTTTCCACTGGGGAGTTTCTGAAGAGCCATCGTCTGCTCCCATCATACCATCACTTTTCGATCTTGTCTCTCGCTCATCTGTCCCATTCCCCTTGTCCAGGCATTAGGATGATCTGTTTGTGGGGTTGCACCTTATCTCATGGGAAGAAGGGGCTAAAGGCCCAGAAGGTAAAAGAAGCTAGTAAAAGATAGAATCCTAAAAATGAAACCTCGAGATGCTTCGCCYAGGGATCCCCGAGAAAGCAATAAAAATCCTCTCAGCAAGAAACGAGAGGGACCCAAAAAAAATAACAAAAAATACCTAATCAAGAGGATAGGGGGTCTTATCACGAGCCAACCTATTATGTTCATGGGTACCTAATAGCATGACATTGCCACCATCTGGTTACCACGCTAGGGCAGTGACCTTTGGTTGCATGGCCAAAGGAAAGGGGGTCTCATCATGAGCCAGCCTTCTCACCGCTGTGAAAGTACTTGTGGGTAACACTGTCAGCTCTGATCACCACGCCAAGGCAGTGTCCTCTGGTTAGACCTTGAATAAAAAGAAAAAGAACAAGAAAAAGAAAAAAAAAGAAAAAAATAAAGGCAAGAAAGGGCTTGGAAAAAATTGCATCCATGATGGGTACAACTCGCCATCTACAAATGCACCCATAGGTAATATCATGCATCCTTGGCTCTCACTCTACCCATATGTTTGGACCTCCCTTAAACCTCTTCACCTCGTTTACATGGCTTGGATAAAACCCCTTGGAAACTTTCCTTTCATTATGGATACTAGCCCAATAGGGTATCTTGTCCTTTTTCTCGACCTTGTATTGTAGGTTTTTGTAAAGTCTTTGAGCTATTGAATGATATATCAGGGTTTTTATGCATATGTTTTATAATATTAATGATGAAATGTGATTAAAATTGCTATGATCCCTGTGACTAATGAGCCTGTGGAGGGCATAGTTTTTGATGTGCAGGACCATTCCCAACGAACAGGTACCATTTGGACCGGTACACATGGGAAGATGATTAGTTCGGACCTCCATGGGGATGAAGAGTCCATCAGATGGTTGTTGAGACCCCGTCAGAGGGGTAGAGACAGGACAATGTTTGACCGAGGTTTTGCACCTGAGAAGAAGAGGACGTTTCACCAGAGGCACTTTAGCAGAGCCCGGCCTAGGGGGAATGACCCCTTTTCAGTGGAACGTTGGCCTTGGAAGGATCATAGCGCCCCCATCCTTACCATGACATCATCCAGCTTCATGGTCATTCTTGGAGGCAGACTGGGTAGCAGTGGCACATGTGGCATATTGGAGAAGCCCCTGGGGGGCTAACGTTTTGCTCCTGGATGTCTCATTTTCCCTAAAAGGGGCTAGCGCCTCCCTTGAAGGTGATTTTACCTTTATTACATCTCAGTTAGGGTTTTAATTTGACATTTTAATGTAAAAACAGTATGATTTTGGTTTAAAGCCTTGTCGGCTAATTTTTATGACCTAAATTTAATTAAAGGTCATTGATACAGTATATATTCAGGAGTTTTATCCTCATTTTGACAAGAACACAACACTCACTCTCCTAGTGAGAACTGATTTTTGCGCCCTACTTGGGTATTTATTCTCTTTAAGTGAGGCGCACTTGTTGAAGGAGGGCATTTCTTGGCGTTTTTGGCATTTCTCTTGAAGGAAGGTTTACAACTAGGGTTTGCAATGCTATTTCATGATGATATGTAAGTGTTTTTTCTGCAAAACTTTTGGATTGAATGGTTGTAGTCTTATGTTCTTGCATTTATTATAAACTTTGCTGATTTTAAAACCCTAGGGGACAAACACACAAGTAGGTCGTTGTCTCATGTCCCCTAAAAGATAAATTTTCATTCATTGAAGAAGGAAGGAAGAGCCTAGCCATTGCTACACTCTTATTGCTTCTTCCCCTGTGCTAGCTGTACCTTTAAAATTCAAGAAGGAGGAGACGTCCCAGGCCTAGGTCATCTACACCGAGGGTCGTCCTGCTTCTAGGGTTTGGTGATAGGGCCTTGCTTTAGCAACACTCTCCCTCACCATACTCTCATGTCTTGATTTATATTTTATGCTAGTCATTTTGCCAAGTTAAACCTAAGGAAGGAGGAAGGAGCACAAGGCCTTGCTTAAGCAACACCGGAGTGAGCCTCTTTCCCCTAGGGTTTTGTTTCTGGGGCCCTGCCATTGCAGCACTTCAGAACCCTTCCCTCTAGTCCTTAGTCTTTTCCCTTCAACCTTTGCGTCCTCCCTTAATTTGATTCCATTTACCCTTAGGCACTGATCTTAGGTCTCCAACGTTGAAGTGGTAGTGGTCAAACAAACTCTTAAAACTCTTATAATTTGAAACCCTAACTAACTACTAACCTTAACAAGGCTGACGTCATTCTTGCTTATTCCATCTTGACACAACATTTTGTCTTTATAAGCAATTAGACGGTGTTTTGAAGCATTTATTGAGTAAGGGATTGATTGGATACATTGTTTGTTGCATCATCTTGATATTTATTGATGAATTGATATTGTTCCATTGCTATTATTGATAAACATTGATCTCGTCAATATCTATTGTCGTAATTGCTAATATATTGATATCAGATAGTTGTATGAAGTACTAACCCATTGAATCATAGCCTTCATGTATTATTTTGTTGTTGCTTTATTCCGGGTAGGTGTTCTCATTTGGGTCTACACTTCATTATTGGCTGTTTAGTCGGACTATCTGCTCTTGGTGGTAACCTGTGAGGAGGGAATTTGACTTTGAACTTTATACTTTAGCCTCTTCAAAACCCCAGGTTTCTGGGGACGTCTCCCCTGGGCCTAACCTCCCTAAAGCCAAAGAACCTCCCCATTGAGGTGACATTGGGTGGGGTAGGTTCCTGTTACGCTAGTTTGGCCTCTATCTTCTAGCCTTTTGACCAAGCTACAAACTGTGCGATAACATGACTCATGAGGAGATTCCAATATGCACCTAAAGAAACTCACTTAAAAGTAGTAAAGAGATAATTCAGATATCTTAAAGCACCCTTGAACTTGGATTATGGCATCCAAAAGATAAAGACTTCAATCTAACTGCATACACTGATGCAAATTGGGTCGGTAGTATAGATGATAGGAAAAGCACAAGTGGAGGAGCATTTTTCTTAGTAAAATATATGGTATCTTCATTAAGCAAGAAACAAACATCCACATCACTTTCTACAATAGAGGAAGAATACATTGTTGATGCATCTTGTTTCACACAAGTTCTTTGGATGAAACAAACATTTGAAGACTTACAAATAAGATATGACAATCCCATTACTATTAATTGTGATAATACTAGTTCCATAAGAATCTCTAAAAATCCATTAATGCATTCTAAAACCAAACACATTCTGATTAAATACCACTTTCTAAGAGATAAGGTTACCCAAAAAGTGGTTAAAATAGTGTATGTAGACACCAAAGAACGAATTGCAGACATATTCACAAAACCTTTTCCCTGGAGCATTTTTGAAAATATTCGACAAAAAATAGGAGTAATTCAAAAACCTCATTAAAAATCCTATCAGAAGGGGCACATGGTCAAGGGGAACATTGCCACAATGGGAGCGAAGAAAGATACCCTCTGCCATTGCTGTCAAAGGGGGAGGAAATTGATAAAGAGCAGAAATAAAAATATTTCAAAAAGAAAAAGGTTGCCATCAATGCCAAAGGGGGAGAATGTTGAACATAGTGGCATAATATTTTCATTGATGTCAACATGATGCAGTATAAACCCAAAATATCAGAAGAGAAGTTGTGTGGGAGATTAGGTTTCAGAAAAGAGAATTTTTACAAGTGGAAACCTTTATAAAAATCAAGCAACTAGAGTCGTCGGATCTGAGAAACATTTTAGGAGTTGTATTTACCGTCCAATAAAAGTAAATTGGAAGGATAGGATAATAAAGGAAAAAGGACTGAGATCCAGAATAACCAAATTCATGAAAAACTTTGATCTAGAGTGAATTATGATAACTGTTAGATCAGATTTGCATAGCAGCAATCAACTTCGGCGCTGACCACTCCGGTGAAAAGAAGCCAAGAACATATAAGTAAGCTACAGGAGCCATCGATCTAACAAAATAATATATCATGACCATCGAAGGATGAATTCAATAGAAATCCACAACAATCGTCAGATCTGGGAGTTTCATAGGAAGAACGTCAGATCAACATTCGATTAAGTCCTGATCGTCAGATCTTAGTAAGGGTGGATCAACGATGGGGAGACATTGCGGGATCAAAGGGTTGAGTTAATGATCACACAAGTTTTGGTTCTGCAATACATACAGACCGTCGATCGTCACCTACAAATAGATCAACGATTGGCATTGATCCCACTATCAACGAGTAGTTTCTATTGTAGAATTTAGGAAAGGTTTTAAACATTGTGATAATCAAGAGTCCACAATCCTTCCTAGCCATCTATCTTCACGATTGATTTAATCACGACCATCAAATTAGACCTTCGATTAGCACTCAATGAGTTGAGCCGAGGTCATAGCTCTCGGTCATACGAAGGGAGGGTAGAGGCACTTCGGGATAGTTGACAAGGACAGGAAAGATCTATGGTGATAGATCTATTCGTCACTTCGCCAATTTGGGAGGATTAGATCAAAGTCTTAAAAGTGTCATATTCCTGAAGCAACGACAATTGTCAGATTAATAAGAAACTTCAAATTAACCTACGACCGTTAGATTCAAGAGGAGGACATGTGACACATCAGCAGATCCACGTCAACAAGACCATGTCAGCAAGGACACGTGACGTAATCAAATGGTGAAAAGTGTCAAGGTCCAATCGACATTTTAGGTATATGTAAGTCACAAATCTAAGTGACACGTGGCAGCCACTCGACCAGTGCCATGTCAACAATGACATCAACAAGTTATGTTACTTTGGGAGTATGTCCTTCGGGGGAAACCAACGTCTACCACGAGAAACTGCCCAAAGCACCGAAGCGTGAAGTCACAAACTAATGTTGGTCGTTGATCCAGGATCCTCTAGGATGAATCATGACCCTTAGATCAAGCGCAGTGGAAGGATAGAGTAAGCATGAGATGCTAACCGACAACAAGTAGTCATTGAAGTATTATGACTTATTCGGTAGGTAAACAATCAGGAGGTATTGAACTACCTCATAGTTCTAGTAACCCAGAGTCCCGAAGTGTTGAAGCTCCAAAGTAAGATCTGACCATGTGTTGAGAAGGAAGATTCACGGTCGAGATCCTAAAAGCGCACAATGAGAAGGCCATTAAAAACACGTATTGTTGAGGTTGCATAGACCATCCACTCAACCACATATTAAGACAAAATCGTCTGATCTACGAGTAAATAGATAATGCGTACTTCGGTGAAATTTTCTCTAGAGGAGTTGGAAAGTTGCAAAAGTCGGAGTCCCGAAGCTCCGAATTCCTGAAATAAACGAGAACCATCCACTCAAC